>JAYJMB010054658.1:0-28057 GCA_036873735.1 Pouteria campechiana
TGAGAGATATTCTTCCATGGATTTGTTTCTCTAGAACTTGCCTTGATTCTCTTTAAGATCACATTGATACATGCATGTATTAACATGATTAAGGCCTTCTTTGTTTTGAACTACATGAGCCAAACAGCCTACCTTGTGATTACTTTTTCCTCTTGTTGAGCCCCTTTAAGCTTTATAGATTCTTATTGTGAACCTATGTTATAAGCTTGAAACCCAGAAAGAAATATCTTTAACTAAGCCATAGAGCTAGTGGAGCATGGGTAATCATTTACTATGTATGGGTGTATAAGAAATAAAGTGTGGGGTGTTAAAATTTATGAAATGACTATGATTGATGAAATAGAACATGTTGTTATTCTTAAAAAAAATGTGTTAAAGTGAAAGAAAAAGAGAAAAGAAATATATATATATATATATATCAAAATTCCAAGGGACATCATGTATTGAAAGGTGAAAATGTTGAAGAAAACAAGTGTTTTACATGTCTTATATATTTGATATTGAGTTGATTTATTTATACTTCACTAGTTTCAATGGCTTTTGAACTACAGTCCTAAATATTTCTCACCTTTACCCTAAACCCCATGACGACCCATGAAAAGCCCTTATGATTCATGATATACATGTGATCTTAGTGATGGAGAATGAGAAAATATGCAAGAATATAGTAGATCATTTTCATTAGAATGAATTTGAGTGAAATATATACCCTTCAAACACTTGAGAGTAGTGTTTATTTCTGTGATGGTTCTACCTGTTTAGTTTAATCCATCTTCAAGAGAGAATGCTTATTAAACGATCGTGGGTTGTGTAAGAATGATTTGTTCATGATATATTATGAGTTTTGAAGAGTTTGGGTTATTTTTTGTTTATGATAATTGCAACTTTGATAATCTTTTGAGAGAGAGTGAATTTGAGTCTTATGCAAGGGTGAGCAAGAGTCAAGTGTGGGGAAATTTGATGAGAATACAAAATATTATATTTTATTCTCTTAATACTCAATCTTTTACATTTATTTAACCTCCTATATGCACTCATTATTCTTATATTTTGATTTAGGAGACAATTGGAGTGGTTAAGTGCAAAAGGAAGTTAATTGAAGGATTTGGGATAATTTCAGCATCACTCCGTATTTTGGTCATAACTCTCTCATCCAACCTCCAATTGAGATGAATAAAATGTTCTAGAAACAAAAGCAAAAGTTATACAACTCTCATGTTTGGAGTTTTCAAAGATAATGACTACATTGAGGGAAAAAATAAGAAGAATGCCAAAGTCGGGATGAAGTGCGGAGGAGAAGCAACAAGGAGCAAAGCACTGAAGGCAGCAAACTGGCGCCGCTGGTGCCAACCCACGTCACACCCCCACCACACTAAGCAGCAAGGTGGCATCGGTAGTGCCTAACTCTGTTCACACTTTTTGGATTCTATGGATTTTGCATATTTTTGACTCTCCATAAATAGTATTTTCCTAGGCTTTTTGAGGATTCTTTTGCTAAGGTTTGGAGAGGACTTTTTGGTGGCTTTCGACAGAGAATCTTCTCTCTTCTCTCTTTTCTATTTTATTTTCTTTGTGATTTCATAGCCCTGCATAGCTAATTTTTTATTCTTGGTTTAAGGAGACAGAAACCTCAAAATCAATATACTATGAGATCTAATTTGATTTAATTGCTCAATTTATACTTTGAGTATTGAATATTCTTCTTTGTTCATGATTATGATTGTTATGTTTAATTACTAGGAGGCCTACTAGTTTATTATTCATTGCAATATATTTCTAAATTAGATATCAAATCCGTAATCGTTTAATCCCTCTAATTTGCAAAGCAACTAGGGTTTAATAATTTGCTGTTGTTGCAGTTATTAAATCTTAGGAAGAATATTTGACTAAATTATATGGAACTGCTGGCACTTGTATTGTTTAGCTTCAGCAATCTCTACAAATCTTAAGGCTACTATTAGATTAAACCCTTAGCGCTAGTCTAGGGTTGTTTAGTGGTTAAGGTTAATTACAATGTTGGTTTCTGATTAACAATGTTGAAGGAGAGATAGGAAAAATAATTCTAATGGTGAATATTTAAAGTATGAATTCATTTATAATTATGTCAATGATCAGTTATGAGATTCTGATGGTGGATATTAACTTGAACTAAGGTTTTCTTATCTGATAGATTTCTTTAATAACACTTTCTTCATTATATTCAAAACCCCCCCTTTCTTGTTCACACTGCATAGAACTAAGCTAAAAATTCCTCATGAGATTGACCCTTATTCACATTACTATAAGTAATTTAATTGGAGTAAGGTTCTAAATTTGGTTGCCTACAACAACTGTGTAATCAATAAATTTACCTCTTATGTACTTCTTCTTGGGAAATTTTTTATTTAAAGAACTCTTGTCCTAAAAGTTCTTCAAGCTTGGATTTTTTAGCATTGATTTCTTTGGTAATTGAGATGTTTTTCTTGGTGGTTGAGTGGTTTTCTTGGGAGTAAACATTCTTGGTGCAGGGATGGTAGGTTTTAGAGTTGCTTTGGTTTTAAGGGTAATGGAGAAGCTATGGTCTTGGTTGGAATCTTCTTCATTTTTTGGTTTGGCAAAAGCAACCATGGGAGATGTAGGAGTGTCAACAAGATCCTTTGTTGATTGAGTTTTCTCAACATCAATTTCTATTAGCTCTATTTGTGGAGCATGTCTTCTCCAAGTTTCTTGAATGAAGATACCACCAATTTTCATTCTTGTTCAAGGAGTAGGTTTCGGAGTTGAGATATCATCCAACTTCCTCTTGTCCTTCTTCTCATACATAGTCCTCTTTGGTTTTGAAACAACAACCTTGGTATGCTAAGTCTAGAAGCAATGGTGAATTCAATGGGTTTAAGTAATGAAAAAAATCAAGGCTTGGAAAATTCATAATGGGATAGGATGAACATGTTGGAGACAATGTGAATTGGTAGACAAGAATGATAGAACAAAGATGAACATGTTAAATAAAGTGTGAACAAGTAGGTAAGAATGATAGGCCAGAGATGAACATGTTAAAGAAAATGTGAATTTGTCTTAAACAAGGTGGGTAAGAATGATAAAATGGGGTAGATACAAACTCAAACCCCTTATAAGAACATAGTTGCTACAGACTCTTCAAAATAACTGTTATACACTCTCCATTAAATTAATGTTCAACAATGCTTCATAAACTAGCATCAATCTCACAATTTACACAAAAACTAATTGCAATGACATCCATTCAAGTGCTAGAGTTCAATAAAATAGGATATTCAACAATGAAATAAGGACTTCAAAGAATAACACGACTAAAATCAAGAAAAAATTTTGGAATTTCATCACCACAGATAAAGATTATATCTCACAATAGGATTTCATAAGTTTGTGAGATTGAAATCCTAAGAAAACGAATCTGACATAAACAATACACTAAATTGGGAATTTCAAAACTCGAATTCAAGAATTCAATCCAACAGAGTAACCCCTTAAAAATTGATGTTTTAAAATTTTAATTATATCAATGATCATGGAGCTAAGCAAGACATTGCATAATCCATTGGAAAAATATGAAAGAAATGCAAAACTCACAAATTTTGCAACCCTAAAACCCCAAATTTCAGATTTTTTTGAGTAAAAGAAAGGGGCTTTTTGAAACATCCCATGAAACAATGATGATTTGCAAGTATTTAACAAGAATCAATCTTTTCGAATAAGAGACACATGAAATGGAGAGGCCACAATGGTCAAAATCATCTAGAATGAAAATGAGGATTTTTTTTTAAGTATTCATGATGAGAAGGCATTAACATTGTTTTGATGAAGGGTTTGGAAGAAATCATGCCCCAAAAGCTTGACAAGTCTAAAGTGATGAAGCAAAACCTAGGGAAATCGAATGGGTTTCCTTGGAAAGACAAACAAATTTTAAGAAAAAATAAGAAAACATCCCACCTGAATCATGCATTTAAGTTATTTTACCAACTTCAAATCCATCAACATTTTGAATTTGTCAATGTTTACAATTGTTAACAAATCCATCAATGTTTTGAATTCATCGATGTTTACAACCGTTAATGATCTGACAATTCATCAATGTTGAACAGTTGTAATCTAACTTTTTAAATTTCACACAAATATATCTTTCATTATATGTATGCATGCTATACATCATGCAAATGAATCAATAATGTCAAGCTCTCTTCTAATATGCAAGAATCGATTAGCTAAAAGTGTTTTATGAAAATGTCTACCAAATGATCATTGGTAAGTATAAATTCAATTGAAACATCAATCAATTTAACATGATCCTTAATGAAGTGATGCTAGATTTCAATGTGTTTAGAATGTGAATGTAGTACTGGATTTTTTGTCAAATTTATGGCACTTGTGCTATCACATTTGATAAAAACACAAAAATATTTAAAATCATAATAACTTAACTACTATTTCATCCAAAGTATCTATTCATAACAACTAACTACAACTATGAATTCAACTTCAACAATTGATAATGCAATTGTACTTTGTTTCCTATAATATTATGATATAAGCATACTTCCTAAACACTGAAAAGTTCCACTTGTGCTTTTTCTATCCACCTTGTATTTAGCATAGTCAGTATTGTCATAGCTGACTAATTCACATGATGAACTGCTAGGATACCACAATCCCAGTTATGGTGTTTCCACAAGACATTTAAAATTTCTTTTAACAGTAGAATAATGTGACTCTTTGAATTTGACTGAAATCAAGCAAATATGTACACAATAAACAAAATGGCAAGCCAACTGGAGTCAAATACAACAATGAACCAATCATACTCCTATATAACCTTTGATCAACACTTTTACCATTTTCATCTTTATCCATTTTAATACTTGCACTCATAAGGGTTAGCATGCATTTTACATTTTTCATTTTGAACTTTTTTAGCATTTCTTTGATGTATTTAGTTTGTGAAATAAAAATTTTATTTGTTGTTTGCTTTACCTGTAAACCTAGAAAGAATGTTAGTTCAACCATCATGCTCATTTCAAATTAACTTTTCATCAGGTTTTTAAATTCCTTGCAATACTTTTCATTGGTAGATCCAAAAAAATGTTATCCAAACAAATTTGTACAATAACAATATTTGAATGAATATGTTTAATGAATAAGGTTGTGTCAACTTTACCTCTTTGAAACTTTTTACTAAGTAAAAACACACTCAGTCTCTCATACCAAGCTCTTGGAGCTTATGTTAGACCATATAAAACTTCTTGAGTTTAATTATATAGTCTAGATGTTCATAGTCCTGAAATCCTGGAGGTTGTTTGGCATAAACTTTTTCATTAAGGTATCTATATAAGAATGAACTTTTTATATCAATCTAAAATAATAAAAATTGTTTGAAGGATGCAAAGGCAAGTAACATTCTTATGGCCTCAAGTTTGGCAATAGATACAAATGTCTCTTCATAATCAATTCCCTTTTCTTGGGAATATTCTTATGCTATCAAACATGTTTTGTTTCTTATAATGATCCTTGATTCATCAAGTTTATTTTGAAAGCTCCATTTTATGTTGATAATAGACTAATCATTTGGTTCTAGCACAAGTGTCCACACATTGTTATGCTTAAATCGATCTAGCTTTCTTACATTGCTTTGATTCAATTTTCATCTGAAATGACATCTTTCACTATTTTTTGTTTAATCTAAGATAAGAAAGCAAAATTATCATATACATTTTGAAGTGAGCCACGAGTTATCACTTTGTCATACACATCTACTATGACATCTTCTAATGAGTGACATTTGTGAGCTTGTACTGAAAAAGATGGATCAAGTAACTCAACTTCACTTACCTATTCCTTGATTTCCAATGTTTTCTTCAAGAAGGTCTAAAGTTTCAATTTCTAGTGTTTTCTTGATTCTTGCTAAGCTTCATTTGATGCTTTAAGAAAGTTAAATCTTTCATAATCTTCATCTGTAACATTAACTTTTCTTAGCCAACAGTTAGTCTCATCAAATTTTACATGGATTGATTCTTCTACAATGTATGTTTGCTTGTTGTAGACTCGTTGTTATTTATTGGTAGAAGAATATACTAAAAATATGCCTTTATCACTTTTTTTATCAAACTTTTCAAGGTCATCTTTTGCAGTATTCAAAATAAAACATTTATAACCAAAAGATGAAAATTTGCTTATTTGGTCTTCTATCCTTCCACAATTCATATGGAGTTTTCTTTAAAATTTGGCAAATGTACACTCTATTAATTATGTAACATGCAATGTTCACTGCCTTAGCCCAAAATCTATGAGGAAGATTGGCATCAATCAGCATTGTCTTTGCTATTTCAATCAAAACTCTATTCTTCTTCTCGATCACTCCATTTTGTTGTGGAGTTCTAAGTTCTACACAATTGTGAGATATCTCAAGTTCATCAGAAAACTCAGTAAATTGATTGTTGTTAAATTATCTACCATGATCACTTTGAAATGAAAGAATTTGTGATCCACTCTCATTCTGAATCTTGTGATGATATTTCTTGAAAAACTCAAAATATTCATATTTATCACCTAAAAATAGTACCTAAGTATTCTTAAAAATTCATCAACAATAACATATCTATATTGTTTTCAAGCCAAGCTTTGGGTTCATTTTGGTCCAAAAAGGTCCATATGCAATAACTTAAGAGATTTTGAGGCAGACATAACATTTTTCGATTTGAAAGAAGCTTTCGTCTATTTACCAAATTAACATGTATCGCAAACATGATCCACATTGATTTTGATTTTTGCTAAACCTTTTACTAGGTCTAGTTTCATAAGCTTCTTAATTGTGTAAATGTTAGCATGTCCAAAACATTTGTGCCATAATAAATCCTTACTATTTACTATAGGTAAACATTTTATATGATTTACACTAAGGTCCAAAGTATAAATATTTCTATTTCACTTTTTACAAAACACACTTTTACCTAAATTATTTCAAATAGTAAATTTATTAGATTTAAATATAACTTCAAATCCTTTGTCACATTACTGACTATGCTTAAAAGCTTATATTTAAGACCTTCTATATAATAAACATCAATAATATCCATACCTGAAACACTTACCTAACCTATTCGTTTAATTATTCCTTGATTATTATCTTTGAAAGTTACTTTTTCTCCATCTTGAAATGACAAACTTTTGAATAAGTGCTTGCTTCCAGTCATGTGATGTGAACATTCACTATCAACGTACCAACTGAATTTTATTTTTAAAGACAAGCATACCTGAAAAGAAAAACACTCAAATCTTTGGTACCTACATTTGGGTCCATGTTTTTTAGATATGATAATATTTTGTTTAGGCATCCAAATTACTTTTATCCCTTTATTTTGTAATCTTTTTGTTATGCAATGATAAGCAAAATCTCCATATTTATTGCAAGAATGATAGTGCCCCTTTTGAAAACTAAAAGTCATCCTTTTGAAATTTTGATTAACAAACTAATTTTGATGAGTTGAAAACTTAGATTTCAACTAATTAATTTGATTTCTCAAAGAAATACAAACGTAATTTAGTTTCTTATTTTCATTCTTTAATTAGGTTAGTTTGGTTTTCAAAAGCCCATTTCAAATTTTGGTTGAGAATACTCATAAAAAAAAACTCTATATTAAGTCTAACCCCTTAGCTGACTTGATTTTGATGATGAACATGAAGTAATAGCCATGTTTTAATGATAAACAAACTTGTAAGTGAAAATTTGGAGTACTAAGTTATTTTCCAAAGTATTACAGAAAAAATTGATAAAATATAAAAATAAATTAAGAAAATAAAGTTATAATGATTTAGGATGTACAATAGCTTACAAGAAGCCTAAAAAATCACAATTTAAGTTTAAGAGGAAGAAAAAGTAACAAATTCTTAGGAAATAAAAATTTTGAACTTCAAAGGAAGTTTAAGAATTATAATGGTAACTCTAAAAGCATAATAAAGAAGTTCAAAAGCCATTTTAGAAGAATCTGAGAACTTCATAGGACATTCCAAAGGTTGCAAAACTTCAAAGGAAAGGTCATAGGTTTGAATAGCATTTCTGAAGTGAAGAACAAGTCTAAAAATTTCAAAGGATAAGTTTAGAGGAAGGACTCCAAACTTCAAAGGTCTGAAAGATCATCTAGAACCTAGTTCAGAACATGAAAATATTTTAGAGCATCCTTTCGGAGAAAGTCTTCAATTTTAAAACTCTAAAAAGCAAGCCATTGCTAGTCGTTGAAGTTGACAGCCTTCAAAAGAAGTTTTGGAAGATGAAACTTGACCTTCAGAGGTCTAAAAAGCCTTGCTAGAATGCATTTCACCTACCAACTAGAGTTCATAGGTAAGGAAAAAGAGCTTTAGAACTCTTAAAATTAATGCAGAAATGGTAACTGATAACACCACTCAACCTTCAAAGGTCCGAAGTAAAATTTTAGAGGTTAGAAGAGTGTTCGTTGGAAAATTCCTTTTAAGTGAGAAATACACAATCTAAAATGGTCAAAAAGTTTCAAGAATTGCTGCAATGGCTAAATTACTTCCAAATCATATAAATAAAGATTTAAATCTTTGGAAGGAAGTTAGTTGAGTGAATTAAAAAGAGCATTTACAAAGTATTCAAATTTTCTTCCAACCAAAAGTTCCAAACTCTAGCTGTGCAACACTCAAATACAAACATTCAAAGATTCATCTACAAAAGATTTGTAGGAGTCTGAACTAATTGCTTTTACTGTATGTCATTTAATTACTTCTTCATTAGTTGTGTACGCATCTACTTGAAAGAGGCATTTTCACTTACAAGTTATTTATTGTTCTTTGTTTCTACAAGCAAGGGGCTTGCAGTATTATTGTTTAAATTCAACAAGTAAGAGAGACTTGCTGGGATTGTAAGAGTTTTTTGGTGAGCTAAGAAAATCAGCTTCTTGTTGTTCAAAAGGGGTTAGTGGAACCTAAGATAGTAAAGGAGAGTATCTTAGAGAGTAGAGTAGGAATCCAGCTTGGGCCAAACCACTGTAAATATAATTATCTGTTATGTTATGCATCTTTTCATTTTAGTACAACCTATTTAACTTGGCCAAAGCTTTTAAAAGCACAATTCACCCCTCTTGAGCTATAATTTGCATGGGACCAACAATTGGTATCGAAGTAGGCTTCACTCATTATCTTTGAATATGGATTTATATAACCTGTGAAGTGATCCTAAATGACCAATTTATTCCACAATACTGTTGTTGACCACTACTGGACCTTAATTCTTTGATGATGCAAATTACTGGCATCGGAAGATAAGAATGCAGAGCTTTGTCATAGCATCAGATTACTAGTTATGGCTTACAATAAAAAAATTATAAAATTGTCATTAACATGAAGACAAGTATACTATTGAGGACATATAAGTAGTAGAACATGAGGCAAAGGCAAAAAATTACCTCTACTGTGGTCTGTAAAGTTTGAAAAGATATCCTCATATGACTAAGTAAAAGAAATATGATAAGTTGCAAGCAACACGAGAAGGAACAAATTAGGTGAAGGAAACCAAAATCAGTATTCTTGTGCAAAAATACGAGTCCTTCACTATGAAAGATTCAAAAACTATCCCTGACTGTTTGATAGGTTCTAAAAGATCACTAATGGTCTCAAGAGCCTTGGTGAGAAATATGATGAACCCAAACTTGTCAAGAAAATCTCAAGGTCTCTACCCAGGCATTGGATGCCCAAGGTAACAATCATTTGGGAAGCTAAGGATCATATAAAATGATGGTTGAAATACTCATGGGTTTCCCTCATGACCCATGAAGTATTGATGAGACAAAAGGTTCTAGAGGAACCTAAAGGAAAGAGAGCAATAACAATAAGAGCAGAATCTAAAGATGATAAATCTTGAGGAGAAACATCCATAGTGGTGAAGAAATGAGGATATTGCAATGATCATAAGCTAATTCAAAACCATGCTAAGAAAGAAGAAGTTTGGAGGCGGCTTTAGCAACTCCAGGAGTAAGGATAAGAAGTAATAGACTCTCATCTACTATAATTGTAGCTAGCCAAGGTGCATGAGGTTTGATTGCCCTAAACCAAACAAGAAACAAGGAGATCAGTAGAAAGAGAAGTATAATTCGTACTTTGATAAGAAGAGCAAAACAACAACACTAGCAATCAAAATAGGAGTAGTGAAAGCTTCCAGAGGAAGATGAAAGCTATGGTTGCTTGGGAGATGTTGGAAAATATGATGAATGAGAGTTCAAATAAGGTTGAAGAAGAACATGAAGCCCAGATTAGCACTCTAACTCCAAAAAGAAGGAACCCGAAAGATCTTTATACAAAAATCATCCTTATGGTCATCCATGAAGATGAGATAAGTTCATAAGCTAAAACCCCTAACCTTGAAGAAGCTATTGAGGAACTTTAGTCTAACTTCAAGGCATTGAAGGCCAAGCACAAGGAGGCTAAAAAGGAGCTAGGAAGAATGACAATTGAATGCTCCAAACTGAAAGAAGAAAACTCAAATCTCAAGAGTAGCTAATGTACCATCAAAGAACTTAAATATGTTAAGGATGAAAATGATGCCCTGAGCAAGACCTTAATATCCACCTTATTGAAAATGAAACTAAAAAGAAAAGGTGGACAGAATCAAAAGAAAAAGAGAGAAGACTCTAGAATAAAATAAGGACTCAAATAGAACCTAATTTAGATCCTTAAAGCTATTACAAATGTTTTAAATGCAACACATGGTTTACATGATTAGTGGTCCTTGTTTCCACATGGTTTACATGATTAGTGTAACCCAAGAAGTAATGGGTACCAAAATTTTCTAACATTAACCCACTTGGACCCATTCCTAAATGGGTACCAAAAAATTAAAGCTTAACCTTTTCTTTATAGGTGTAGTTGAGAATCAAAAGAAACAAGACATGATATATCAATAGTGGTTGCTCAAGGCATATGATAGGGCAAAGGGAGCTGTTCATAGGGCTTAAAGCTAAAAGTAGCGAAACAATGACCTTTGGAGATAATGGTAAAGCTAGAGTAGTTGGGATTGGTAAGGTCAGCTAATTATAATTTACTACTATTTCAAGCATTTTGCTTATAGAGGTATTGAAACATAACCTGTTGAGTGTGAGTCAGTTTTGTGATTGTGGTTACAAGTTGTGTTTGCATTCAGAGTTGTTCAGTATTAGATGAGTCAAACTCTGTTGTAGTACTTGGTAAAAGGCATGATAATGTACATTTAGTAGATATGTGTGATATCCAAGCCAAATGTCTTATTATAAGTAATGATGAATCCTTGCTATGGCATAGAAGTTTAGGTTATACCAACAAAAATATGATTGAAAAAATGTGCAATAAGAAACTAGTTGTTGGCCTACCAAAACTAAAATTTGACAAAAATAAATTGTGTGATACTTGATTAAAAGGAAAGCAAGTAAAAGAATCATTTAAAACTCAAAAGGTAATATACATAACTAAACTACTTCAATTGCTATACATGGATCTTGTTAGACTAATAAGAACTAGAAGTCTTAGAGGGAAATATTATGCATATGTTATTGCGGATGACTTTTTTAGATTTATCTGGATAGTGTTTCTTGTTTCAAAAGATGAGACTTTTTCATTCTTCAAGATCTCTACCAAATATGTGTAGAATAAACAAAGCTCTTATATCATGACCATTAAAAGTAATCATCGTGAAGAATTTGAGAATCAAAAGTTTGCTTTCTATGAAAGCAATGGTATCCTTTAAAGATTCTTTGCACCAAGAACACTTCAATAGAATAGAGTAGCTAAGAGGAAAAACAGATCCTTGCAAGAGATGAAAAAGATTATGTTGAGTGAATATGAGTTGCCACAATAATATTGGGTTGAAGCTATGAATATCACATGCTACATCGTAAAACGAATCTATGCCAGGCTAATACTCAACAAAACTCCATTCGAGCTGTATTGTGGCAAAAAGTCAAATGTTTCACACTTCCATAACTTTGGATGTAAGAGTTTTTAATTCTTCATAATGGGAAGGATAACCTAAGTAAATTTTACAATAAATTAGATGTAGGTATATTCATTGGCTATTTCATTATTAGCAAAGCATTTAGAGTCTACAACATAAGAAATATGACTATAGAAGAGCTTGTCTATGTAAGATTTGATGAAATTACTAACTACTTCAAAAGAGTTAGTGATTTTGATGATGAGATAGTTGAACTTACAACTTTTATGAAGAAAATGAGACTATAAGAGAAAGATAAAGACAGTCCACAACTAGAAACGACAGTGGATGAAGCAAAAACACAAGTTGGACCATTCACCAATGAGGTAAATGGTAAAGGTAACAATTCTCTTCCTAGAGATTGGAGGTTCATGCATGCTTATACTGAAGACCAGATAATTGGTGATATTTATGATAGAGTTAGGATTAGATCTTCATATCACCAACTATGTGGTAATTTTATTTTCATTTCACAACTAAAGCCAACATGTATTGACCAAGCTTTAAAGGATAAAAATTAAATTATAGCTATGCAAGTGGAATTAGACCAATTTAAAAGAAATGATGTATAGAAACTCATTCCAAGACCAACCCATCAACCTATTATAGGCACTCAATGGGTCTCTAGAAATAAACTAGAAGAATGTAGAATTGTGGTGAGAAATAAAACAAGATTAGTAACAAAGAGGTATTATCAAGAGGAAGGAATTGACTTTGAAGAGTCAACACCCCTATTGCTAAGATTGAGGTCATTCAAATGTTGTTAGCTTTTACATCATTCATGAATTTTAAGTTTTTTCTAATAGATTTAGGTTTCACAAGGGGTAAACTAGATACCACTCTCTTCATTAAGCAAGATATGAAAGACATTTTAATTGTTCAAATTTATGTTGATGATATTGTGTTTGGTGCAACTAATGATAAATTATGTCAAGAGTTTTCTAAAGTCATGTAAGGAGAATTTGAAATGAACTTGATGGGTAAGCTGAACTTCAAAATCTTCATCCACCAAGCTAAGTACATAAAAGAACTCCTAAAGAAGATCAAGTTAGAAGATGGAAAGCCTTTAGTATCTCTAATGAGGACATCAATTAAGATGAAAAAAGATGAGAAAAGTAAATCCATCTATCAGAAATTGTATAGAAGCATGATAGGATCTCTTTTATACTTAACTACTAGCAAACCTGATGTTGATACAAAGGATAATGATTTTAATGATTACCAAAACTTATATTTAGACTTGCTTTATGCTAATGATGCTTCCAGTTTAGAAAGCTTACATGTAGGCAAATATTCTTCATATGTATATATTTGGTTCATTATTTATGCAAGCATATACACATGTTTGATATGAGTTTTACATGAAGAAAAAATTGCTTGATCCATAATGTGTTCAATCTTGTGTTTCAATGTTTTGGATTATATGCAAATGAGTTGTATAAAGATATCTTGTAGGTGTATGAATAATAAGAATATGATCCATACTACATGTATCTCGGTATATTATTCTATAATAGATCACATTCATATATGCTTTAAATATGTATGTCATAGTGAGTTATTATTTGTTCAAGCATATTAAATTCTTACAAATGAAGAAATTATCATGATCCACAATGCATTCAGTTTGGTGTATCATATTGATTTGTTGGATTATTTATATGTTTTTGTTATGTGATAAAGAAGAAAATAGATGTGCTTTATGATGTTATCATTCTTATATGTAAAAATGAAAATATGTTTGAATGATTTCATTCATTACAAAAACATGATTCATAATTGCCTATCCATGTTTTACAACTTGTGTAAATCATATGTGGATGAATGTATTTTGATTTATAATGAATGATATCAAAGTCTCAAAGTGGCTAAGTGCAAATAGTTAAGTGTAGGACCGCAGCTACTTGGCACAGCCGCCTGCAGATATTGCCTGCCAATTCCAGACATAGAAGCCAATTCCAAAGTCATGTCTGAAGCAACTAAGCATACCTCATGCCAAGTTCCATATCGTCTGTGCCTATTGCCTGGCATGCAGGTGCTTGGACCAGCCGCCTGTGATACCACCTACGGATGGACAGCAAGGATGGTTTGGGAGTTTTGCAGAAATCTAACCACAACCACTTGGACATACCACCTGCCATATTGCCTGGCACGCACCTGAATGGCCCAGCCGCCTATAGTATCACTTGCTAATGTCCAATGGTCAAAAATTCGAATATTGCAAAGCCACAACTTGTGCCTTACCTCTTCCAAGGGTCAAAATTTTGGAGATCTATTTAAGGAGAAGCTTAAGAACGTTTCAAAGGTTAAGAAGTGAGAAGAAGAAGTAAAAGATTAAGCTTTAACCTACATTAAACAACTTGCAATCCTAAGGTCAAGAGCTTAGACTTCCACTCTAACAAAAGAGCTTTCATTATCCAATTTTCAATCAAGGCCTACTTCTTCATAACACAAGGGAAGAGCTTTTGCATCAACAAGAGCACCATCTGAAGTCTTTCCCTTGAGGGTTCTAAGTACCAAAGACAAATCAAATACAAGAAACCCTTTTCAAGTTTCGAAGTGCATTCACTCCAACAAGTTGTCAAGATCAAGAAGCTTCAAAGTCATATCATTTCCTACTTCAGGAGCCCAAAACACTATAAAGTTTTCATTGCATATCTTTTATATTTACTTAAGCTTTAATTATGTGTATATTTTAGCCTAGATAAGAGGCATTTCTCTATACAAGTTGAGTTGTAGAGTTGACTCATTGGAAAACCAAGGTCGAAGAGTTTCTTATTAGCTTAAGAAAAAACTAAAGTGTATGAGTTGGTGGTGAGCTCTTGGGAAAAACCATTATTGTATGAGTTAGTGGTGAGCTCTTGGGAAAAACCATCATTGTAAGAGTTATTGGTAAGCTCTTAGAAAACCAATAGTGTGAGTTTATGGTGAGATCGAAAAACTAGTCTAAGAGTTCTTGGTTAGCTTGGGAAATCAAGTGTGATTCCACTAAGGATAGTGGAATCCAAAGTTGAAAAAACTTGAACAGTGGAGTAAGTGCCAAAAAAGGACCCGAACTACTATAATTGTATGTGCGATTGCTTTACTTACTTGCTTTCCATTGTCATATCATTTATTTCACTACGATTAGCACACCAGCATGAAAAAGAGGGATTTTATTAATCAGGGATTAAGTAAAATTTTTATAAACTCAATTCACCCTCTCTTTGGTTAAGCCAATTAACAAGACCAAAAATTGATTTCAATGTAGGCTACATAAATAATTATAGTGATCTGTTTGGTTAACTCAATAATGTCATCCTTCATATTTTTTGAAAGATATTTCATCACACAACTTCCATACTTTGATAGAATGAGTTTTCTTCAATGGAAAAAGTGGATAGAAGTAAGCCTCATGGTGTAGAGGTATGGAAAATCAATTAAATGCTCTTACATGATCAAACAGCGAAATCAATAAAAGGCTCTTGCTACTCTTCTAGCTGATGGAAACAATGATGAAAGTTCGCATCTAATGGCTAAATGGAGAAAAAATTACTTTATTGCATGGATGACCCTAAAATTGAAATATATTGATTAGAGAGATGACCCTAAAATCTAGACAGCCAAATACGTTTCACTCTCCACCACCGAAAACTAAAAATAAAAGGAGCGATTGGATCCATTCCAGATCGCACGGTGCCCTATTTTTGGTGGACCGCTTTCTAAGAAAGTCCCTGGCATCAGGCAATGTTAGCTGCTTGTCCTAGAATCTCCTCGCTAATCTATTACCTTCGTTGATATGTGTAGAGGTATGGAAAATCAATTCATGTCTTGTTCCATTCCCATCATCAAGCCATTGCGAGATTGAGATTAAAGATGATGAGTGGAATTTTGAGAATGCTCAAGATGGGTTAGCCCATGTTCTCCATCCTCAGCTACCCACTTCTTCATTCATTGTCTCAGTCGATGAGTGGCGGACAATCCGATTAGGTGTGGATGAGATTGGAAAATGGCTCTTGAATTCTGATCATGTAGAATTTGTAGATATGGTTAGACCTAATTCATTCAAGGGTGTTTACAAAGGCAAGAGAGTTGCAATCAGATGTGGCAGCAATGGAAAGTTTTCTTGTGCTCTAACAAGAAAAAGCCATCCACATCAAGAGACATAGCAGTCGTCTACATCCAGAGGCATAGCAGAGTTTTCTCCATGGTCAAAATGATAGCAAATAAAACATGGCCAGCATGACACGCATTAAATAAGCTGCATAGTATGTGGGAGGCCACGCAGGCGAGGAGATCCAAGAATTTCTCCTCAAATAGCCTCTTCCCCTGCTACTCCACCAACAAACTCAGCGCCCAAAATGTGGGCAGTAGCAGAGATGGCAGCTTAGCCATTAAAGGGGCGCAATATGAATTTTCTATTACTTGTGCAGGTAAGACATCAACACAACGGTCTCCACACCTAGAGAAGGTTGAGCGGGTCACACAAATGAAGAACATGCAAGTGAAGTGGGGAGAAGGTTCACGCAGGAAACATGAAAAGAGGAAGTCATGCTGGAAACAAATACACTACCCAGTCGTGTGGACCATCATTCGCGCAATCAGAAGGGATTGGACAAGTAGATTGCGCAAGCAGTCTTCTTCTTCTCCTCTTGGCAGGTCGAGCAAGCAAGAAGTAGCGTTCTCTACCAAGATGCGCAGGTGACGAATCCAAGCTCAACCATGGATGACTTGCTAAGCACACGGCTAAGGCCATCAGAGTAAGATCTCTGATTCACAATTGATGGACGTCTGCTCAAAGAGTGCAGTTGCCAAGCGAGATAGGATTTTTTCCAAAGTCGAACAACCAGGCAGAAGACGGAATGTATAATTGCAAACAGCATACCTAAACTGCCGCAGATGAACGGTGCTTGTGACCAAATAGTCAAGAACCCCCATGTTTGCTCAGACAGAGTTCCACAAATAGGCTCTCTCAAATGGCGCAGATGGAGCTTGTGTTGATCCTATTAAGATTCTAAGCAACAAGACAGTGTGGAAAAGAGGTATATTTATACAATGCCCATGACAAAAAAGTTGAAGTGTTTTCTAAGTCGTGGAATTGAAGCATCCCTGCCTCCACAGTTTCATGGGTGTATTACAAGGTAAACTTGGCTTTTATCTATGCAACGAGGCCACATCTTCACCCACTTAATCAGACGTTTTACCTGTGCAAGTGGAGAGTTTCAGAATCTTTAGACTCTACCTATACAGCTAAGGAAATGAATAAACAGGTGGTGATGTGACCAGGTTGAAGACTCTACCTGTGCAGTCAAGACGATAGAAGATGTTGTCCATTGGGTATTGTTATTAACCGCGCAGGCAGGCTATCTCAAATCACACAGGTGGAATTGCGTAGGTGAAACAAAAATGAGATGCCAAGTTCCGTCATCAAGTTGTGCAACCAAAGTGGCCTAGCTAAATGGGCTGCAGAGTCAAGCCATCTCCCAAATAACATGCCATCCGTGTAATCCGACAAACGTTGTTGGGCAGTAAAAATTAACGTAAATGCAGCATATAACAATCACACTATGCAAGTGATGATGGACAGTTCAAGTAATATCTTGTTCAGAAGATTACATTACATTAATGTTGAAGACGTTGAAATGTAGCTTTCAATTTGCAATTTCCATGATAGGAGATAAAATAACAATAAAATGGAAAGATAGTCAAAGCTAATGATGGCCTCCCAATAGCCTACTCCAGCTACCTATGTTGGAAACGAGATTACACACACTCTTATGGTTGTACCCCTTTCCACATCGATTGTTATAGCACAAAAGATTTATTCATGCAACAATATTACCATAATTGGAATTCGAAAGGGATCATTCGAAATCCAAGTGGTTATTTTTAGAATCTAAAATGGTATTCCCAAAGTATTTCTTTAGACAGTGCATTATAAAACTTTATTTGGCCTTTGATTTCTCTACCTAGTAGAGGAGGTGGGAGAATTACAAAATATGCCCAGGTAGGGGAGGTGAAGGCAGGCTCTTTCCCCATTTGCCCAAAATGGTGAAGGCAGGCTCCTTCCCAATTTGCCCAAAATGATGAAGGAGGCTCTCTACGAAATGGTGAAGGTAGACTCTCCTCCAAATTAGTGAAGGTAAGCATCTTCCTAATTTTTTAAACTACCCCTGGAGGTGAAGGCAAACTCCATTTCCCAAATTACCCTCTTAGGAGGAGGTGGGCATTCCTAAACTACCCCTAAAGGTGAAGGTAAACTCCAAGCCTACAAATACCCCTCCCTCTTCTTAAGAATGAGATAGAATTTTCTTCTAGAAGGAGCTTGAGGAGTCTTCAAGAGGCAGGTGCCTCCATTGACACTAGTGGCCAAAGGCCACTGGTAATTTCCCGAGTGCCTGAGAGAATTTTATTATAGCCCCACCATGGTACACATGTGGGTTCTACCCATGCTGTGGTAATTGTGGGTCCCATATAATTAATGGACAACAGGATAATGCTGAATTAGATAGTTAAAATATATTAAAACCTATTTAAACATTGATTAAACCTTATAAATGGCAGAATTACCCTATAAATGCCCCATAAATCGGGAAAATTATGACATTGTCTTAAATTAACTAAAAACTATCATTAGCACTCATCACTATCATAGTGCTAATCATGATTAGAGTTAATTAACTCAAAGTATAATTAGGCTTAATTCATGCAACCTGACTTTATGATCTCTCACAGGTTAACGGTAGAGATCGCCCACTTTTAGTTTTTCACAAGATATTGAAAAACACCACTCACCAACTCATTTAAAAGCCTATGTTTAGGGTCGAGTCACTAAGCCATGACTCACTCAGTCATGACTCATCAAGTTAAACCTTAGCAAATACCACTTCCACCAACTCATTCAAAAGCCTAAGTCTAGGACCGAGTCACTGAGTCATACCTTAGCAGATACTATTCATCAAATTAGCCAAATCTAGTCATCTTAGTCCCACTCTTCCTAAGCTTCTCATGGCCAATTAAGAGAGTCGAGCTAATCTCATTCTTCCTAAGCTTTTCATGGGTAATTGAGAGAGTCAAGTCAAATCCAGTCAACCTGCCCACTTTTCCTAAGCTTCTCATGGGTAACTGAGAGAGCCGAGTTAAATCTAGTCAACCTAGTCCACTCTTCTTAAGCTTCTCATATGCAATGAGAGAAAAATGAACCAAACCTAGTTCACCTATTTTCTTCTTGTCTCTTTCAAGTCTAAACACAATAGAGATCACCCGATTTTGAGTCCTTTTGGGATATATTAATCGGAACATAAACCACATACTGTCTCTATGATTTCTTATAGTCTAAACAACAAAAATTACCCCGTCTTGATGCCACTCGAGACAAACCAATCAGATTAAAATACTCATTCTTTAGGCTAACTTGTGTCTAGTAACTTAGTCTAGAGCCATGTCATCCTATTTGCCCATTAACTTGAGGCGATCTCCTAAATATCAGTCATTGTGATGTGCTCAGTAATCCTAAAGACAACACATTTATTTTGAAAGAGTGTGTATTTTTATTTTTGGTTCTCTAAGATGCATTGTCCTTTTTTCTTTTATCAAGGATTTTCTCCCATTATGGAGATGTAATTAGGACCACTTGTGGTCTACGATGCGAATTCCAATTTTTTGATGTACACAGCAAGTGTAATTAATTGAAGATAATCAATGAAACAAAATAAAAATTATTTGATTCATTCCAATATAACAAATCTCTCTATGTTGCTCCATTTTTGTTTATTTTACTTCCTCTTTTTGTACTTGTTACAAAATGATGGGCTACCCCAGCAATTCCCAAGACTACCCTAGTAGCATTGGAGGTCGCTTTCGCTAACTTAACCTCTGCCAAAAACAGGGTTGAGAGGAAGCATAAGAAGAATAGGAGGCAGAGGAGAAAAGTTATTTCTCCTCATGCTCCTAGAATTTTTGGAGATGAACTTGTCTTTAACGCCACTTCAAACTCCTTCAAGATTAGGAATACTCAGGTCTGTGCTCCCGTAAGATAGAAGAAAGTTGTATCTCTCAATCTCCCTAATACAATCAAGGGGAGGCAGACAGGAGCTCTCTTTAATCCCAAATTCGCTGATCACTCTGGGAGCTATGCATTAAGCAAGGCTTCTAAGGGCTCTGCTCAGATCGGTAGAAGGAATGGGAAGAAGACAATGAAGAAAGGGAAGTCCAAGAAGAGGTCAACCCCCAGATTGATCATTCAAGAAAGGAAGTAAGGAAGGATGGAAGTTACCTTCTGAGAAGTACATCATAATAGTAAGAAGACCATCTCCATCCCAGGATGAATACTGAGAAAATAATATGTTTGTTATCCTAGTCAATCTCTCTTATTCTCAAAAGAGAGAATTTGACAAGACAAACACCCTTCAGATGCTAAGAAAGGCATTAAAGGTAGAGAAAAGAGAAAGAAGGGTCAACTCAGGTAGCCCAAAGAAAAAAGACTAAAAGAAGAGGAAAGTGCATCCCATTAGTGTCTACGACACTTTAGTTTACGGGGACCTGTCACCTGCACTGCCTAGCCCACCTCATCAGAGAATCACCATGAGGTCGATGGCTAAATCTATGGTGCCTCCCCCAATATTTCATTCTTTATCAGAGGATGTTGGGAGAGACGATCAGGTGTCTACATCTCCCTACCAATTGATGCACAGACATCAATTTATCCCAACAGTCACATCTTACATGGCTGAAAGAAATGCAGCTTTCACTTCTATAGAAGAGGTAATGCGATGATTGGAACTACTTGAGGCTAAAAATCAACGGTTAAGAGAGACATATGCATAATAGAATGTTGGCCAAACCTTCAATCATGGAAAACCATCTAATGTTGCACATCCTCTCTACCTTCCATCTATGGGAATGGTTACGTCATCAGGACCATTCGTCTTTAACCCGCCAAGAGGGGATCCCATAAGAGTGGATGGCTCACCCCTCACTTCTCCAGTTGTTTCAACTTGATAACTGCCCAATATCAATGTCTGTGCATAGCCATTTGGTGTGAACATTTCATCATAACTGTTCGGTACAAATGCGCATGCACAACTATACCATATGAACCCAGATCCCATGGCACACTTCAGTGAAATGATGAATGATTGGATGGCTGAATAGCAAATAAACTTGTCTTCTCAAGTGCCAAACATTTTTCATCGGTCGTATCTGCTAGAGATTGAAAATGAGTCATTCCCTTCAGGCTTCCAAATGATAGACTTCCATACATTTGATAGAACAGATGATTCCTAACACCATCTCACCCTCTTCAATCTTAACATAGGAAATTATATTATCTATCACAATCTTTGCTTGAGATCATTTGCCTCATCACTCAAAGGACCTACATTCCAGTGGTATTTGACACTTATAGCAGGGTTAGTTAAGACTTGGGATGACATGCAAAACTTATTTCTGGCAAGGTTCTTTGTGACTAAGAAAGATGTCATATTAGCAAACCTCTCCTTCATGAAGCAAAGAGATGACAAATCGGTAGAGGAGTTCATCTCTTGTCGGTAGAAGGAGGCCAGTAAATGTGAGGTAACCTTAATAAAGGAACAAAGAGTTTACCAATGTCGTAATGACATCAAGGTCGACCTCATAATCCTAGTGGATGAGCAGATCACCACCTTCCGGGTGCTGGCCAATGAGGCAAGTCAAAAGGAATGCCTTCTTTCCCTCTCTAGAAAGACTAAAGTCCAGGATGATAAGTAGAAAGAAAGAACTTTTTGGCCCAAGGAGAAAGAATCAAAAAGAAGCAAATTGAATACTTCTGTCAACACCACTGAGACCAAAATTAGTGGTAATGACAAACGATCAAAGAAAAGGGAGATTTTAGAGCTAAAATACTAATACTCTGATAAGGAAGTGGTACCAATTTTATTGGGGCTCATTCAATTAAGTAATATAAAGCTACCAGAACCCCTATTCTTAGTAGAGGTAGATAAAGTGAACCATCCTGTATACTATCATTACCATCAGGGCATCAATCATTTGATGGTTAAATGCAAAACAGTGATGAGAATAATCAATCATTGCATAAAGAGTGAAATAATTACACTAAAGAAGGATGCACAAGCGACATTCAACAACATATCAGTGAAAGAAATTCCTGATTTAGTAATGTTGGAACAATAATTTGATCGTCAGTTCCGGAAAACCTTTAACCAAGAGGTGCAGAGGAAACTCATGGCTGATGATGAAGGTTAGGATCTTATTTACCCAAAAGACATCACAGAAGTCTCATTGATGATGTAAAAGACAAAACTATCAAACCAAAAATGCAAAACAAAAAGAAAGGGAAGAGCATGTGAAGGATTTATTCTCATATCCTAAAAGGATACACTATTGGCCATCATGGTTCCAACCTTACATCGTTAGGGATTACCTCCAGCCCAAGAGGTTTAAATCCTTCTATAAGAAAATGGTGGGGAAAAAGAAAAATAGAGCCTGCTTTAATCAAGGGTGCCCAGAGCTCTATGCTTGGAGGCCATCACCGTCACTTTCATTAACTGTAGACGAAGTATGGGCAACATTTTGGGATAATTTACCAAACTTGGGAACTGGGAATAACCCAAGCTCTAATGAAGATAACCCGTTTGAATATCTGGTAGTGGGGTCTTGCTATCACATTGGCAAAGGAGAGGCCTCTACAAGCCAGCCAAACAGGAAGCGAGAACATTCTCGTAGAAGGCGCGATCACTAGAGAGAACACCGGTGCCAAGGGTTCACTATATTCAAAGTTAGTGATTCACCGGTCACACACCTCCTCTGCTATGTTGATGAGTGCTATAGAGAAAATCTAGACCTTACAAATATGCATCAAAATTTTGAAAACTCACTTTCTCCGAAAATGAAGAAGGATTGTTCCAAACTCTGGCAATGCAAGGCGCTAAAGAGTGGTTGCCCTTGCAAGATATGTTCCTGCTATGCTTCTTTTTCAAAAGAAAGGAAGAAATTAGGAAGTCTCTTATCAACTAAGACCAACTTTTTGGTGAGAACACAAACAATTATGTTCACAAATGGAGGGACGCTACTTGGAGTGATCCACAATCACTTGATCTCCTAGAGGTAGAAGAAATTCATCTTTGCCTAGTAAAAAGGGCCTATTTTCACCATTGAATGTTATCTAACTTCATAAAGGCCTTTGATTAAGCCAAAAAGAAGAAGATGAGGAAGATGGATGACCCACTAAAGGAATAAGTATTCATAGAATCGCATATTACAAGGGTTATTAAATACCTACACTACATGAAAGCCCCTATTTTAACGATAATTCCAAAAACTAAGCAAATTCGTTACTTAGGGTGACTCACGATGAAGTTATTTAAAGAAGGTTATAAGGCTGCGATTAAACACTTATTCTAGTATCAAGCCTTAGTGCAAATGATGTCGTAGAACTAAGCATATGCGATTAGGAGCTTCCCATTTTCATTGGCTAGTAATAGCCATGCCCTAAAGTGGATTGTAACATTTTTAGCTAAATCATTCAGATCTTGGGAGGCATTGGCTAAAGCATTTATATACAGATTTCATAACTACACTTCTCAATCCTCTAAGGCACAAGTGCGAGGAATTCATCCTCTTGAAGGGAAACATCTTTATGATTTCACCTTGAGATGGTGAAATGTTCACCTTTATTATCCTATGTTGCAAGAAGAAAGGTGCATAATCTAGGAATGCATTGTCGCATTAGGAAAGGACTTTCCATTGCCCAAAGAGCTACCTACTTTATTTTCTAGACTGCTCAAGTTGCTGATCCAAAAGCCATTAGAACCTATGGAGGTATCTTGCAATATGACTAATATCATGATGAATGAAGAGAATGCCCCACAAGAAGCATCTAAATTACCTAAAACAATGGTCATGTTGCGATCCAAAAAGAATACAACTCAGGATAAAGAAAAGGCGCCAATGTAAGAAGAGCCGATACTTAGAGTTCCTTGTCCCCCTATTGAAGAAAGGGAAGCTTCAAAGTTCACAAATAAACTAGAGTATAATGTCGTCACTAACTTGCATGGAATCCTAGCAAGGCTGAGCATATACAATGCACTTCAGCTCTCTAAAGAGTCTCAGCAAGCGCTCATTAATAAGCTTGTAAACAAGTCCATCAAGAACTTATACCTGGTAGAGTTTGCTAATTAGTTAAATATAATCAGACCATCACTTTCACAGATGATGACTTATTGCTTGGAAGTGCAAAGTATAATCATCCATTATTTATAAGTAGCAATTTAACAGGAGAAACGATTAATTGCATTATGCTATATCTAGGATCTCTGGTGAATATTCTTCCACTCAAAGTACTGAGGCATATCGCAATGTGCCCATCCATGCTCAAAAGCAACACTCTAGTGATTCAAGGCTTCAACCAAGAAAGCCAGAGGACTATGGGGACTATTACCTTGAGTCTTAATATTTAAGAATTTCTCACAAAGGTCAATTGTCATGTCATTAATGCGCCAACTTCCTACAACCTGTTGCTCAGGAGACCATGGTTGCACCAATACCAAGTTGTGACATCCACGGCACACCAATGCTTTAAGTTCTACTAGGACAACATAATGAGGTGTATATCAGCTAATGTATTATCATTCATAATTTTAGAGGCATTCTTCTCAGAAGCTCAATACTATGAGTTGGCACCGAATGAACTGGAGCAATAAAAGAATCAGCCAAGTCAACCATAGATAGAAGGCAACAACTGACCAACAAAAGATAAGGGTTCACATCATAAAGACCCT
Source organism: Pouteria campechiana (assembly GCA_036873735.1). Taxonomy (NCBI): domain Eukaryota; kingdom Viridiplantae; phylum Streptophyta; class Magnoliopsida; order Ericales; family Sapotaceae; genus Pouteria; species Pouteria campechiana. Next base: position 24,742 of record JAYJMB010054658.1, read on the forward strand.
CACCATTAGTTGTACCTCCATGGGTGGCTCTGTTTCCAGTGGTTCCGCCACCACCACCAATGTCTTCGTGCTTTGAAATTGTGATGAGATTTTCACAAGAAGAAAAGTTAAAACTCATGAAAGAGTTGAAAGTACTCCAGGTAGATGATGATGAAGGAGAAAGGTTGTTGGTTTAGCATCCCCAACCGTCGCAGCACCGGGTCACTTTTACTATAGCACCAATTTCGCCAATTCAGAATGTGCTCAACTGGAGGCGAGTTGCAAATTCCTCAACTCCACAATCTTTTGCCTTCCAGGCTGGGACATCAACATTAAGATTACTTGGAAGAGGATCGACCAGGCCATCAACAGACAAGGATCAAGCCATACCCTCACCCACTAGACTTTATTAGAATCAAGTCGCAAACTCTTTGAGAGCTTACATGTTGCCACAACCGGCACTAGTCGAAAACACCCGGTTCCAAATTAACACTCCGGGTTCAAGGCGAACAACAATGATTCCTCCAACATCATCACCTTTAGTGCCAAGCTACTCTCAAGTAATCTTGAAACCAACACAACCTTTGCATTTCAAGATTAATACTGGGAGCCCCAATCAAGCAAAGCAAGAGACATCCTCCAATCTCAGCGTCAAAAGCATTAAATAAGAAATCGGGAGAGAAAAATTACAATCCATGTTGGTCGAGTAAAATTGGTCACTGACGCGACTAGCTAAGTCAGAAATCATTCAGGGCAAGGAACCTGAACTGCAATACCAAGCAGAAAAAGGAAGATTAGTTTTCAAGTAGATAGGCTTGTCCTGTGGACAATGTCATACTTCTGATTTTCTACCCAAGAAATTCCTATTTGCTAAAAATTTTTAGAAATTCAGCAAGGGATGTAGAAGGATGATTAACCTCCTTGGTATATATCCTGATGAACCTTATATGTTGGTAATCAGTTCGTTCATCTCAGGTCAAATCAAAGGAAAATTAAAGGGTCTCCGGTATCTAGGAGATCAGATAGGTCTTGGTGCAAATGATGATATTGATGTGGACAGTGATAAGTAGTACACCTCAAGTTACTCCTGTATGAGTATCAGGTCGACTGTTGGTCCCACTATGTGGGATTATTAGTTAGCTCCTACTGAGTCCAAGGCATCAAAAATTTTGTCCGCCCTATTAACAATTACACATTGTTACATGGTTTCTACCTCTCACCATGCATTAATAGAAGAAGAAGAATTTGAGTCTGATGATAAAGAATCACAAACAAATTTGGAGGGATCTAATGATACAAATGACAAAGAAGTCATTGATGACCCATTAATTCCCGAATCAGAGTCAGAAAAGGCAAGTAAGACTCATGATAACAATTCATATGAGCCTGAACACTAGTCAAACCCTGACCATTTGGAGGAAGAAGAAGACAATTACTCTGATTCTTTCTTAGAAGAAATAACCTGTGGCACAACTCTACCGAGGTTAAAAGACAGTGGATAACCACAATTGGTGAACTTGAAGAATTCAACTTGGGTACAAATAAAGATAAGCACCTTACCTTCATTGCAAAATCCTTGCTAGAACATGAAAAATAATTGTTAATCGATCTTCTTAGGAAATTCAAATATGTCTTTGCATGGACATACTCTTAGATATTGCAATACATTCTTTGCATATCTCACCAAGCAAGTGGCTAGTAAAGCAAACACCAAGGAAGTTTAGATCTAACTTGGAGTAACAAATCATTAATGAGATCAACAAGTTCCTAAAAGCCAAGTTCATCCAAAAAATAAAGTTCCCGAGATGGATCTCTAGTGTTGTCTCAGTAAAAAAAAAAAAGAATGGCCAAATCCGAGTTTGTGTCCATTTACGCAATCTCAATGAAGCCTGTTCGAAAGATGAGTTCCCGCTACCACATATGGAACTCCTTATCAATAGTACATTACTCTATGACACATTCTTATTAATGAATGGTTACTCTGGCTACAACCAAATCAAGATGGCACTAGTAGACGAGGCTTCAACTACATTTCGCACTCTAATAGGTATCTTTTGCTATAAAGTTATGTCATTTAGATTAAAGTATGCAGCAATACTTATCAAAGAGCTATACAAGTTACTTTTCATGGCATGCTTCATAGACATGTTGAATACTATGCCGATGACTTAGTGGTAAGATCGAACAGTTATGATTAGCACCGCGAGGATCCATGCAGCGTCTTTGTATGGCTCAGGAAAAACAACTACACATGAACCCACTCAAATGCGCATTTGGAGTTGGGTTAGGCAAGTTCTTGGGATTTATCGTCTGTCATCAAGGAATCAAGGTGGACCCATAAAAAAGCAGAGGCCATCAGAAACATGCCTCGCCCAAGGAATATAAATGATTTAAGGAGCTTGCAAGGCAAGCTATCTTATATTAGAAGGTTTGTTACCAATTTAGCGGGAAGATGTCAGCCATTTCACCGGCTACTAAAGAAGGATGTAGCCTTTGTTTGGGATGAAGCTTGCCAAAAAGCCTTTGATATCATCAACGAACTGCTCCAAAACCCAATGGTTTTGGTTGCACCAGCCAAGGTAAACCACTTATTTTTTACATCTCTACAAGCGAGCAATCATTGGGGGCATTGCTCGCACAAGAAAATCAAGATGGTAAGGAGCAAGTATTCTATTACCTTAGTTGTCAATTAATCAATGCAGAATTATTCTCTGATTGAAAAGACATGTCTTACATTGGTGTTTGCAACCCAAAAGTTAAGACATTATTTCCTCTTCTGCAAGATCCAATTAATTTTTAAAGCGAATATATTCAAGTTCTTGATCACTCATCCCATGCTATCGGGAAGGTTGGTAAAGTGGTCATTACTATTGTCAGAATTCGACATCATCTTTATCCTGTGAAAAGCTGTGAAAGGACAAGTCCTGGCTGACTTCTTATTAGCGCACCCAGTCGATGAAGAAGTCATTGTGCAAAAAGACTTGCCAAAAGAAGAAGCGTTTATTGCTCAAGTTAATACTCCCTAGTAGATGTACTTTGATGGTGTTGCCAAAACTATTGGTGCTGGCATTGGAATTATCTTTATTTCACCTTAGAAAGACATCCTGTTGAACATACACAGCTTGATTTTGATGATAAATATTATTAACCAACCATGTTTTGATGATGAGCAAAGATATGAATGAAACACTAAGGTATTAATAATTCATTCTCAAGCATTTTGTAGAAATATACTTTTAAAATTAACTTGAGAATAATCTTCTGTAGTGGCATGAACTAGCAATGGCAGAGCAAATTCTACAGCTGGACGGATGTTCTAGTCCGGGCAGCACAAGCA
>JAYJMB010054669.1:9496-28051 GCA_036873735.1 Pouteria campechiana
ATAGGAGCAACAAGCCCAACACGTGCAGGAGCTCCAACCTAATCAGGCATTGAAACTCTTATTACATGAGGAGAAATGTAATCCATTATCCAATGTCACATTTAGAAGTAATACTGTAATTAAAAGAAACATATAAACAACGATCTTGTGGACTATTAACATAGAAGGGCTAAATTTCACTCTCAATGCCAGTGCACAATTATGAAGATTAGCAATTGCATGTTGTAAAACTGGTGTGAGAACCTACGCTGAACAGGACTCCAATATGGAATCTTAACCAATTACGTTTCACATGGTATACAATACTTGCCACGAACAAAAATCCAAGAAGCAACCAAGTAATAAGACATTCTGTGCCTGCATTTCTACTTATGCATGTGCAACTAAAAAATTTGTACACAGTGCTTCTTCATCTTGCTAGCTGGCAACAGTGTTACCCACTAAATCTATATTTTAAGATCTCATAAGTAGTGTTCAACTCACTTTAACAATACATTTTAAAACCCTCTTCCTACTCAACTAAGCCCCTAAACAGACCCAGACTTCAAATCTTTGTTTCCTCCAAGTTAAAACTTACCAAAGGGAAATAAGCTCAGGTCAGAATTATTGCAAGGACCTTTGATTAAAAATTCACAGTTGCTGAAGCTTAAAAAGGGAGTGTAATTATCAGTTATCAAACTAAAACAGTAGTCAATCTATGTCTCTTCCAATATGTTTTACAGTCCAAAACTGATTGGATATGTGCAAAAGGACTTCGGCAGAAGTTACACAAACACTGGAACCAAAGTGAAGGAGAATTTGCAAATTCCCATTCACGCATGCAAACAACAGTTTACCTTCATGTCATGCTTCTTATTTTAATTTGAATCAAATTCCAGGTAGGTTTCCTTCGCCTAAACTAAAGTGTTCTAACATATTTTTTTGCAATCATTGTTCATTTTGGCATTTTCTTGTTTGTATTACTTTTTCCTTCTGTCAATAGCTATGCTTCTTCTTAAGTCAAATGAAAACGATAGAAGGCTCCCCACTTTCAAGTCAGTTGAGAAAAATGAAAGGGCTTAATTTGACCATTGATCTCATACATTGTCATAGCAAATCGAATTTTACCAATTGTGTATTATATTTCACATGTTTATTATCGTATGAAAAATCAGCATAACCCATAAACTAGATCAGGGCAACAACAAAAACCTCCTTGGTAAGACAAGCAATCCTGAATTCTGAGGCCCAGCACATACTAAAAACAGATGGCAAGAGCTTCCTGCGACTGAATTCAATCACTAAACAAACCATAAGAGCCCGATCTAATAAAATGAAGATTGCGAGATTCAGGGCACATCATGTATTTACCTGCATTAGCTAGGTTCAAGCAGATGCTACAAATCATTTCAAAACACAATCGAATTCCAAAGTCGCATAACAAAAATAACTTCAAAAAGAAAAATTCGTTACCTTGTATTTGGCAACCTCTTCGCTAACCTCTTTCAAATCTCCCTTGGTGAAAATCAGCCCCACGTTACCCTGAAACCACGGCGAACCGCGAATAAACATCAGGAACGAAAAGAATCTACACGAACCCTAGAAACCAAGAAGACGAACCAATCACACGCACCACAAGCAACGGCAGGAGGTTGAGATAGGCGCTGTTCCCGGTTTCCTTGGCATGAAGACGGACGGACCTCTTCATCATCGTGTTCTTACCCATGAGCACAATCGAATGACCACGAAGCCCCCTCCTGATGTTCTGCATCTGGTTAGATCCCACGTTGTCGGCCTGCACGATCAGCACCTGACTGTACTGATCGAGAAGCTGGCAGAGCTTCTGATCGTAGAGAGCCTTCTTTTCGGTCTTCTTCGCCTTCACCCCCATCCCTAGTTGCTACTCAAACTCGAACGACTCTAAAACAGTAAAAAAGCCAAAACAAAAAAACCCTAGAAAATCGAGGGCCAAGACGAAGCAGGGCTTTGTCAAGGTGGACAGCTGCGGCTGCTGTCTCTTTAACCTCTCAAGCGGCTGATGTTGTTGCAGGAAAAAGAAGGGTTGCAAAACCCTAACCCTAACCCTAGATCTTGAACAACTATGAGCAGTAGGCTAAGGATGGCCTTTTATAGCGAAGTGCTGGAGAGGATGGCCTTTTATCGCGGAGTGCTGGAGCCCGTGGGGTGGTTTTTGGGGCAATTTGGGGTTTACCATTTGGACGGTTAAGATTGAGCCACTGGATGAGCTTGTTATCGGCTTTTTAATGGGCCTAATGTCTGGGTCCATAGAGTTCTAGTTATAACCTGGGCTACAATGTTATGAAAGTCTCATATCTCAGGCATTTAAATCCTCCAATTCCACATGACAATTGGTGGGTCACGTATTAATTGGACCATGTTTTATGCAAAAATAAGCTTGTTTTTTTGTTTTGTTTTTTTCAATTCATCTGATTGACGTCTATACCAGGTGTGGCCTCAGCTCAGCTACTTCAGGCTCGTCCCAGGGTTGATTGAGCTTACGAATCATTTTATATTGATAATGTTAAGGTCCGTCAAGCCCCATATGAATAATGTTAATGCCCGTCAATAGAGATACAGCTCAATAATGCGATTGTCAAGCCCAGTGCATAAACCTCGTCAATTGCTATTAATGATGTCAAGATCCATCAAAACATACAGAGAAATGTAAAATGAGCAACGCCCCTGTCTAGAATGGCTTATTTTGATTATGCTCCTGACGTAGCTGTTCCCTAGATATTTTCTATTGTAACCATGTGCATTTGGTTGACGTATTACTGTCAGCGCATAAGCGTGTTGGGTCGGTTAGAAAACTGCGCAAGCTGGAGTGAAAAACCAAAGCAAGCAATATCGAATTATTTATATATTTTATTTTTGTCTTGTCTCGAAATCAATACATCCAGTGAAAGTGGCAATGTATTATTTCTGTCGTCTTGAAAAACAAAAGCAACCAATATATTATTTCATTTTCTTTTGTTTTCTTTTTCTAACTATTTTCATGATGACTTCCAACCATTGTTATCTATCTTTAAAAAAATCCTATATATCTTATTTTCATACAATTATTTTTAAGTAATATCCCTTTTTTTATACATGATTTTCTTTATGTTGTTCATTTTGTCTTTATTATTGCTTATATTTTCATTTAAAAATATTTTTCTTTTTTATTATTTATATTTTTAACTATTACCTGCACTATTATAGCTTTTTTTCTTGCTCTTTACTTTTTCGTCATCCTTTTCATGTCTTTTCTTGATTTCCAAACAGACCCAGAATAAGAATAAAATCTCATGCATTGTCATTATCATTGTCATTATCAGCTCAGTCACAATCAATCAGTCGGACATGATAGTTTTGGTAATTTATGTAGTTTAATTAAGAGTCTACTTAATTAAAAAAGAAATTAAAATCAATTGAAATATTTCTTCGACAAATAGGGCAAATGTTGTAAACTGTCTTTTTAGTTTCCTCGATCCTAACTTCATTGTAAATTCTTGTAAAAAAAAAAAAAAAAGAGCATGCAAACTAATTTATAAAACATACACAGGCTCCATGATCTATACAGAATACCTTAAGTCTTGAACCCAATAGTAAGGAAGGCCAACAATAAGAGTGCAACTTGGATTGATTTGAACCTAAACTCGATTACCTTGCCCTAAAAATTTTGAGTTGAAAATTTTCATTTAAATGTAAGATTTTTAAATTATGGTTAAGTTGACTCTATTTAGAAACAAGACTGGGAAATGTTTGAGTGGATTTACAACGTAAAGAGGTTTTAAATAAATATGTTAAGTAATTTGAGCTTGGCATAATTGGAATTCAAGTTCAAAGTAAATACAATGAATTAATTTCAAATTTAAATCTTAGGCTGGCCTTTAAACTCAAGTTTAAGAAGAATATTTCAACAATTAAATCAAAACTAGGTTAAGCTTATATTAGGTTTTTCAACTTCCAAGATAAGATAGAGCTAAATTAAAACACAATTTAGGATGGGATTTTTACAAATTCATATCTCAAGTTTTGTAATTTTACACATTTAACTCGCAAGTTCCAGTATCATATATTCATATGTCAAGTTTGACAAAAATTGCATGTGGCTATCTTTCATTGGAAAATGACTGAGCACCGTTCCAAAACCAAGCTAAATGGCAAAAAATGCCTTTTCATTTTCTTTAGACACAATGCATATTTTATTTTAGAATGACAATTTGTCCTTGAAATGATCTTATCCATATAAAAGAAATATTTTTAACTATATGAATGGTTTATTAAGGATTTTTTTAAGAATTTATATTTACTCTTAAATAATTATTCAAATTGTATATCTAATATTTTCGTATTAGATAATATTTAAGTTTTAAATAAAAAAAAGTGATGCTAAAGATGATGATTGGCTTACATACGAGAAAAAAAAACTAAAATGAATAAAACAATCATAAATGATATGCAACCACATCGAAAGATAGTTTTGTCATTAACATGATTTTGGAACGATGTGAAATTATTTTCTAATGGAAGATAGCTTAATATAAATTATGTCAATTTTTATATATAAATGTGTAAAATTCAAACTTATGATTAGAAATTATGAAATTGCAAAACTTGATGTATGAATATGCAAAAACGCCTTCAACTCATAACCGCCCCGGGAATATTATCGATGCTCCATTGAAATTTTGATTGTCAACTACTTGAATGACCGTATATGTAAAGTGCTTCCATTAAAAAGTCTTTAATTAAAAACAAGTCCTGATTCTACTTGTTTTCAGTTTTTTTAATGGAACAATTTATTAAAATTTAATATTTTATACCTTATTTAAAATAAATTATCAATTTATAAAAAAATAAAACAAAAATTATAAATTGTCGACTAGAACTTCAACCTAAATGTGTTGAATTTCAATCCGAACTCTTAACCAAATTTTAACCTGAATTTTGATTTGATCCTGGCTAATAGGGTTAGAGTTAGATATTTTTATGGTTATATTAGAGCTATAGTTGAGGTTTTAGAAAAAAGATCTAGGATTAGGGTGGAATTAAATTATCATTGCTTGGCATGGCATGTGCGTCTGCTGTTTGCCTCTTAGCCTGACCCAAACCCCGCTCGACTTGGAGCAATGCCGCGAAACGGTCGCCCTTCTGGTGCCAAATGCTCAAAACGCCCTTCAAGCACGAGCGGCCAAACACCATTCCTCCGAATCCAAGGGCACGCCCGGTCGTTTCAACGACAGAGACTGGCCGACGAAATCCCACCTAAATTGAAAGGGGATCTTCCGTTTTTCTGTACCTTTTTTTTCCTCTCCCAAGGGGAGTTTTCGAGGGTTCCGTCTCTCTTCCGCTTCTCCCATCCCAATGGCTTCATCCGCCGCCTCTTCCTATCGAGATCGGACATTGGAATTCCGCTCTCTCGCGGAGAGACTGAAGAAAATCGAACGAATCCAAACCAAGAACGAACCAGGCAATGATCAGGAGACGTCTACTGCACCCGACGCGTTTTCTCTATCTGAGTTCAACAAGAGGGCATCGAGAATCGGATTAGGAATCCATGAGACGTCTCAAAAGATCGCCAGGCTTACGAAATGTAATCTCCGCTCTTGAATTCTTTGATATTTCGCTCATTTCTTACGTCTACGATCCTTTCTTTTCGGAGCTGCAGAAGGTGCAGTCTTTCTGAAGATTGAACCCCACATTACCGTATATTCTACAAAGCCCACTGTATGAGTAATCAGGGTTGCCGATTTGTGAATAGATGTTCTGAGGGTGATATGAGCTTGTTTCATCGCATCTTCTGACAACGTCAGGGTAAAATGGCGTCGGTGGTATCATATTATCTGCTGATATGATTGCAATTCGAGTGTGGCGGGGTGGGGGTTGGATTAAGTGGATTAGTCAAGATCCCTCTGACTTGCATTCCTGATCGATTGGCTGTAGAAATCACAGATTGCCGATTGAGTTGGCTGTCTCTTTCAGAAAGTAAAAGCCTCAGTCTTGGTAATCACGTATTTAAGGCTTATGTTTATTAACTCTCTGTGGGCCAAATGATAGCGTGGTATTGAGGTTGGTACCATTCGAAAGGCTAGAGAGCACAAAATTATTTGACTTTGACATGAAATGGGGGATTCATGGCATTTGCAGAAGGTAAGGCTACGATACTCTTCAAGTGGATTGCTTCCTGTACTTTTCCCGGAATTCATAACTTAAGAAATGATTTCACCACTAGAAAGTCGTAGTTATCTTAGCAAGTGGATTCGCTTAAAGGCCATATATGGAATCTCCTCATGATGTGGTGAAGAAAATCTTAGCAGAAGAATTGCACTGGGGAATAAATCTCAAAGGAAAATGTGGTCAAAGGTAGAGGGGAAAGTAAGATGTTGTCTGTTGTGCGGAAGTGCCTTTAACCATGGATTTCTTGCGTAAGAAAAATGTTTTGTAAGAGCCGTTTGTTAGCTGGTAATGATAGGACTCAATAAAGGATTATATTATCAAAGTATATGATGAAAAATCATTTGTCTGTTGCCATCAAGGTTGCTATCTTATTTGCAAAGTTATATTTCTAAATCTTGCAAATCAGAAGCCTTAGTATGCCTTAGAGCACCAAAGTATTGCATTAACCTGTTTTCCTACATTTTTGTTTCCAGGTTGCTTGATCTTAGCAAGTGGGAAGCACATTATGCCAATATAATTTAGTATTCATATTCCTGTGGACTTCGAAGGAATTCACTTGTTCTTTATTTAATTTAGTATCCATATTCATGTGGACATGGAAGGAATGCAGTTACCCTTTTTCTTTGTTTGTTTGTCCTTTTGTTTTCTTCATTCTTTTCCATTCTTTTAACACCCTGATCAATTTTGCAGTGGCAAAAAGATCTTCTATGTTTGATGATCCAGCTGTGGAAATACAGGAACTGACCGCCTTGATAAAAAATGACATTACAGCACTTAATTTAGCAGTTTCAGATTTGCAAGCCCTCCAAAACCTGGAAGTAGCTGATGGGAGCTGTTCCAAGGACAGTGTCATTCATGCAACAACAATTTTTGATGATTTAAAGAACAAACTAATGGGAACTACAAAACAGTTCAAGGATGTTCTGACTACTAGAACAGAGGTTGCAATTCATTGCTGGAAAACTCAATTTTCCTTTGGTATGAAACATTGATTTCCTCTATTTCTCATTCAAATATTTTTCTTTTACAAAGAACTCCTCTTTTGCAGAACCTCAAGGCTCATGAAAACAGGAAACAGATCTTCTCTACTGGTACATCAAGAGAAAACAACTTTCTGCATCAATCGAAAGCAGTCACTGAGCCACCTCCATGGTCAAATACATTTAGTTCAGCTGCCAATTTGTCACCCTCAGCGTAAGTTTCTCTTCTTGCACCCTTGTGTGCTGTGAAATTTTTAGGAGCATACAAGTGAAAGGATTGTTTTCTGATGAGTGGCATTTGATTCTCTGTGATGAACTGCGTATAGATGTATTCTTGAACACCTACATCCACCTACCTGCACATGCACATACATGTATGTTTACAGGTGCTTTTGTGCAAACGTGTTTTGTTGCCTGGCTCTGTTGTCTCTGTAAATTAGGGTCACTTATTTGATAGATTTTGTTTTGGGTTTTTTTTTTTTTTTCTCTTGTTTGATAATCAGATAGGATGCTATTTACTAATACCATTTATCATGTCTTGGATATTACTTGAATTTTGAACTAGGTTTTTAAATAATATCTGAGATTCCCTATAACCTGTTTATATTGTGTGGAAAAGACGTTCGGTTCTCATTGCATATTTAGTAGCACGGTTAATGATTTATTTTTCTTTTTTGAGTGGTCTAGTCTTCAATTCCTACAGTGTGACCTTTTTTTCTGGTTGGTCGGGGGTGCTATGGGTTGCTGTGTTGGGGTTAGAACAAAAAGAAAACATTGAGAAAGTAGAATTGAATGCTGAGGTTCCTTTCCCTAATGCTCCAACCTAAATAATAATAATAATAATAATAAATTAATAATAACAAAAAAAAAAAGAACAAAGGGAAAAAAATAGATTACCTTAAGTATCAGATGCCTTTATCTAGAATTTTATGCAAAAGAGGATAAATGCAGTGATAAGCATTTAGGTGCCTCATTTTCTCAGTACAAAGATATATTTAAGGTATTCAAATACATCTTTTTCCTGCTTTGTTGATATGCTATGAGGTACAGTTTTCTGAATGGTAAGTTTTTAGGTGTTTTTTTGAAAGAATTGTAGTTAAGTATTGAGAAATCGGCTGCCTAGAGATCAGCAGTCACATGACATATTATTTAAAAATGATGCCAAACGCCTCTTTAATAGGCATTAATGTGCCTTTTCATTGAATTTTAAAATAAAAAAAGATGGATGATGATGTGGGATGTGCATTAGGTAAAAGTTTGACATATTTGTAGTCCAACCAGCATTTGATGCATCTATTCTAACCCCAAAATGCGCGCATGATATTGATTAATCATTGTGTATTGTGTAGCCACAGTAATGTGCCATAGCAGGAATTGCAGTTAAGTGTATGCAATACTGATCTCAGTATGGCCTTTATCTAGTCTTCACATGGTCTTGAGTCTCTGCATTGACATGTTTTCTATGATTCTTCACAAAGCTGTGTACTATTTGGATTTGGATATGATTATGATTTTTTATGTTTTGGTGCTTGGACCACTTATGGCTGGCTTTAGTTTCATTGGAAAACTTGAGTTAGCCTATAAAGAGGCTAGTAGGGTCTTTATGTAAACTATACTCTGTTATTTCATAAGAAAAAAAAATTTCTTGTTTTCTTTTAATTTCATGAGATGGAACTTTTTCCTAGAAGTATCTATCCTTGAGAACACATTGATACAACTCCATAGACTTTGCTGCAGAACAATCCTAACGATTTATCTGACATTTATCTTACATGCACCTTAGCATCGGTATTGCTGATATTCCTTTCATCTCTCTTTGTTAAAATGGAATTCTTTCAAATTGTAGTGTTTTAAGAACTGTTTCATTCTGCAATTCAGAATACTTTTCTTGTTTGTTTATATGACATATATTTTCACATATATTACTAACATCTTATTGTGTTGGTGAAGAGCTAATTGTTGATTTCGTTTTTCTCATACTTCAGAATTTAGGCTGTCATAATTTCTTTTTGGATTTTTAATTAGTGTATCATCCTGATCTTTCTCTTCTTTTTCTTTTATTTGGTTTGACTATCAGAATCACCTCAAATGGAGTTCAGAGTAGCAACCAACTAAGGTATGCCCATAGCTTTGTTCTGTGAAACATTGCACTTTTTAAGTTTATGAACTGTATTATAAATATAAAGTAATCAAAAGAAAGCAAATGTGAAATAAATTTATGACAAGGAGAATCCTTGTTATGTCATGTTATGCTGTTTGTCTGATAGGGTACTCAGTGGTCTACTTTATTATTCTTGTTCTTGGCCTCATGGTCCCTAGATGTGTGGCATTCACTGTAACCTTGTCCTTGTGCATGGAGATGTTGAAATGCTAAACATGGTCAAGATGCTTCTTTGAAATGCACTAGGAGAGCAGGAGCATGCTTGAACCCACATGATGAAAAGGCATAGGGCTAGACAAAGACATGTGGCTCAAAAATGTGCAAAAAGTTTCAATTGATAGTTTCTATGATAGACCCAGAATTTGTTTAAAATGATGCCAAGCTTACAAATAATTTGGGCTGCATTTCAATACTGAAAGATCTTCTTTGACAAGTTTGGATGGCCTTCATTCATTTTAATAGCGCATACCCCCACTCTCTTGTGGTAGTGATGATAGAATCTTACTTAGACAAACCTATGATTGCGAGTTTGTAAGAAGATACTGTCTAGGCAGCCTTTGAAAAAAGTTGGGACCATGATTCAGGCATCCATTATTGTAGTCATTTTAGCAACTCTTTTTCACTAGAGATCATGAATGAGAGATTCTAGTCATACAAGTGTATGACATGAAAGCTGTAATTTTGTAAGATAGTGCTATGGGCTTTCAGTCTGTGCAAATTGGGCCCCTGTCTCAGGCATCCATCATGTTTGGTATTAAAACTGAAATATGGTAGGGCAATACACAAAATGGGAAAAAAAAAAGAAGGTTGAAGGAATCCATACATTTCGATAGACAGGCATCGATGTGAGATTGATAAAGTAATGTAATGGTTTGAATGCAACCAAAAGATGATGAAGATTCCATCGTTGGATGTGACCTTCCATTGTGACAATCTTGGGTGCATGAGAAATTCATCATGTGACCAATCATGTTGCTTTAGGCCCCCCAACTGCTACAAACTGAAAGCAAAAGCAAATGGTACTCTTTGTTGTTTCCTGAAATGTTTACTGGAATTCAGCAAATTTTTTAATGTTTTTTGTTCCATCATCTAAACGTTGAGTCCAAATGATGCTGCAAGGTCAAAATATTAGTTTCTATATGGACATGAATTTCTCACTGGTAAAATACAATACTTGAGAATTTTGGTACAGACCATTCAATCTCGGATTATGTTGTATGGTTTTATCCAGCTCAGTTCAATTTGTCAATGACAGGAGCAGAGAGTTAAGGTTTTATCCAGCTCAGTTCACTTGTCAATTGCACAAGCACAGAGTTAACAAAGGAGAACAGTCCTTCCCTTGCTCTTGCATGCCAATGTGCATCTATATGGAAACAAATGTCTCATTTGCAACCCTAATTACTTCAGTTGTTTGGCTTCTGAACCATCCTGGTTATGTTACTATGGTTTGTTCTAACTCAGTTCACTTTGTCAATGACACAAGCAAGGAGTTGACAAAGGAGAACAGCCTTGCCTTTGCTCTTGGTCTGCTACTTTCGAGTTCTACAGAGGTGAACAGCCCTAAAGAGCTTACTGCCTTGTCCTTTATAGTCATGAACTTCATGACAGAGCATACTGTATCTTTAAAGTTGTGACTGTTGTCATGGAAGAAGAACTTGTTTTTTGCCAGTGAAGGGTGTGTAGGTTGAGACATGCATGTACTTCTTTTTTATTTATGAATTTTCATTTGAACTCCAGGTCATTGTCATTTTGTGTAAATCTATTTAATGCTAGAAGTGCATATTATATATAATTCCTTTAAGGTACTAGTTTTGTTTGGTCATGTGGTTGTTGCTATGTTAATTCATTTGATAATCTCAAATGTGATAATGCTGCAACATGACGGAAATAGCATCCGCTTTGTTTATTCAGACGGAGATTGGCTGCTGACAGCACAGCAACACACCATATGGAAGTTTCTATGTTGCAGCATGTTGTTCCGCGCCAAGATAACTACATGCAAAGTCGGTCAGTTGCTCTTCAAAATGTAGAATCAACTATCTCTGAACTTGGAGGGATCTTCACACAGTTGGCATCCATGGTGGCACAACAAGGGGAATTGGCTATAAGGTCATCTTGTGCTCTTTTTTCATGTTTGTTTACATCATGGAGTTGGTTTCTCTTCCCTTTATGTTAAACCTATGTCCTATCAACTGAAATGGGGTCCAAGGCATACCTCTGCTCTGTGTCAGATCTGGCTCTGCAATGGGGTTTTCTTTATATTAATTTAGCATTTAGTCCAATTCTTCAGTTACTTGGATGCTCCTGCAGTCTCAAATGTGCCTAACCTGGGCTTGTGCAGGATCGATGATAATATGGATGAGTCGTTAGCAAATGTGGAAGGTGCTCGTGGTGCTCTTCTAAAGCATCTGAACAGAATTTCCTCAAACAGGTGGCTTTTAATCAAGATATTCTCTGTTCTCATTCTCTTCCTCTTGGTTTTTATTTTCTTTATGCTTTAATTCATCTATCCTCGAAGAGGCTTTGGATACACGGTACATTCTCTTCCTGGTGCAACATTGGGCATCCAAGATTGCATGTCCTGCTACAATGCTGTATATCTGAAACGGGGTGTTTTGGCTGTTGCTTTTTCCCATTTTTTATGTATAGTCATTGTCAAAGAAAATGGTGATCTTGTATTTTCATCTGCAATGGAGTGTATAAAGGACTCGATCTTGAGCTATTAAACTAGGGCCATGTGCACAAGCCATGTCTGAAATGAGTAGCTTGATTTCGTCTGTCTTGTTCACCTATACAGCAAGTCTTCAGTTTTTCTTGCAGTGATCAGATATTCAGACACTAGATGATGGGACACAAAATTATGTGATTGTATGTATGGAAATTATTGAAAATTAAACTATTCCAGACTACAGAACATTACTTTAACATGTTGAAAGAAAAAAAATCGCATTACCTGTTCAATTTGTGCACACTTGTTAAAAATGAATTTCACTAGCAAGCCTGCTGACAGAGAGCTCTCAAACGTTATAAACTTATAATTGGTTCACCAAGCTGGTTCTATGTCTCTATCATTTTGTTTCTTTATTAAATCTCTGCAACTGATTGGACCATGGTCCATACCTGATCCATCCCTGGCAAGAGCCAGGCATCCTTTATGGGCTTCAGTTTAGAGGACGTGAATTTCTATTCGAAGAAAGGATGAAAGACTTGTTGGGGCCTGCCTGAGTTAGGCTTGGGGAACTTAGTCAACTTATATAACTGCAGTCTGTTGTTGTGTACACAGGCGCTTGAGAAATCAACTCGAACGTCCATTAGAATACATTGAGGATCTCAGACCAGTAATTTTCTTTTCCTTTTTTGTTGATTAATTTTGCTTGATCTTTCACGGGTTGCCAGTTTTCCTAGTATCTACTTCATTCAGTTGCAGTGGCTTTCAACATTGAAGCCTCTTTTGCTAGAATCCATGAATCGCCAATCCTCCCATAAATCGTTGTCCCCGCCATGCACACACGGACAATTGACATTAAGGTCATTGATTTGATGGGTTAACGTAGGTCATTCCCTCCACCTCCCACCCAAAAGTCTGCAGTGGTTGGACAGTCGTAGGTGGCTGATAGAATTTGGACACTGGCTGCTTGTTTGTTTGCACTTATTCAAAGGTCTTCAGTGCTTGGACCTTTTAGATAAAAGGGCTTGCTTTCATGTGCTGTCCTCATTCAGTTGGAAACAGCTTCCGATGATGATGGTGGTGATCCACGTGATGGCCCATGAATTGAATGCACCTGACCTTTTGCACATGCAATGCTTCTCTTTTGAAGATGCGGCAGATGATGCTGTGTGGACCACTAAAAAGCATTGCCAGCATTCTTCTGCTGCTTGGATCAAAGTACCAGTCCATAGACAAAGACCCATTAGGCTTTTGACTGCAGCTGAGTCACCACAAGATTTCCCAGGATAAGGGTCTGGACTTTAGGGTAGAAGGTTTTAATCCCATGTTGTTTTCTATGTTGGGGCTGTATAGGGTATGTGACTGCTGTGATTTCTACATGGAAACCAACACTGGCAGGAGGCTCAACATAGCCTAGTTACACACTTATGTGTGTTTGGTAACTGGAAAAATGGGTGGAAAACTATTTCATCTTTTCCTATCCTCTTTTACACATATTTTGATTTGATATGAGATCTCAACCCAACCAATTTTTTAAAATTTTTTTTAATTTTTAATCATTATTTCACATATTTTTATACAAAAGTTTTCTTATTTTGTCTTTATTTACTTCATATTTTAATCATTATCATCTATTATATGACATCATTCTGTGTCTTTTGTCCTACTTTTTCCCTTAATCTTTTCCCCAGTCCCAAACTCGCCCTTTGGGAAGCTTAGTGGGGTTTTGGGGAAAGCATGCATGATGAGATGTCCTTGCTTGGTGTTACATTCGAATTTTGCTTGCAATGTATAGTACCATGCCAACAGCTTACGATAAAGGGCCATAAATGGTTGATGGGCGACGGGATGCGCGGAAGAGAATGTGTTGTTCATGTCAGTCAGTCCATTAAATGCGCAACCGTACCGCGTTTTCCGATCCGAGCTTCCTTTGAGGCCCTCCTCATGAGCCAACAGAACGCAGCTTACCCCTCCACCATTCTGTGATCGGGCGGTCGATGTGTATATCCCACTCGGACTTGCCATTCAAATTCTGCCACATCTGTTGAATTTTTTAACTCCCTCCCAATTTTCCCCTCATTAGTTCATGAATGTAAGCAAAAAGTACCAAATCCTGGCTTGGTAGCACTCTCGTGAGGGGCTTTGCATTGCACCTCCATGTCGATTCCCAATCGAAACTGGTCCCAAATCAACAAGGACACATCCATTAAATAAAAGGAATGAGTTCTAGGTAACCTTTGGTGTTTTTGCTTGGCCATGTTTCATTAGGCCGTCTGGCTGAACTGTCTACATCATGGGGCTCACCCAATGACCCAAAGCTCAGAGCATATGGCTTTGATTCAGTGGAACATCCTTTGAAACCTCACCGTTTTAGGTTACATTGAGAATATAGGAAAATTTAATCCAATTATTATGTTAAGAACTATCCATCTAAGTAGAATATTTTAAAATCAATTTTATTAAAATTTGGTGTAAACTACACCATTTTAAAAAGTATAAGATCATGTGTAAGATATAAAATTTATTCAATTGATGTACTCGAGTATTGAAATACTAAAAAGTTTTGTAGGGAGAAGAATAGTTTGGAATTTTAAACATTTTATTAAGTGCTTGTGGCTTCCAGCAAATAATTACATGTTGTTTCACTTTTAAATAATTTTCATATTGCAGCTGCAGCGTACGTGAGTTTTTGACAAAGATGAGTTTTGAAATCTTAGTCAAATAGATTATTATAAAATAAATGACTAAATTAAATTTCAATAAATTATAAATGTGGGCCCAAACAACAAGGTTGCGTGGTGTCCCTCCGAAAAATTAGTCTCTCTTAAACCAAAATGCGTGAAACAAAATCACTCATGCCCTTTATCATTTTCCTGCCATTTTTTTTTAAAATGAAGAAAATGCAGTTTGATTGGTTGAACACATAAATCTTCAACACACACGTAAGAACCGCGTAAAATATTTTTCTCATGGAACTAAATACACGTTGAGGGGCATTTGGCTTCGAAGAAAGTGGAGAGAGAAAAAAAAAAAAGCACATTTTTTTTTCTCACAAAATTTTTCTTCAATAAAATAAACAAATTAAGATGGCCTGATAAAAGTATACAAGAGACTAATACACTCTGAATAGTATGGCAGTCCATCTAATTTTAAGTTCCTTTATATTCCATTTTCTTAATATTAAGTAAACGAAAAGAAAATTGAAGGGAATCCACGCCAGACTCAATGACTAGACGCAAAGAAATTCATATCTGGGTTGAAATTTCACAAGCCCTAGTGGAGTATTACAGTTTATTGATGCTCAGCGACGCACCGGTTTGACAAGCAACATAAATATACTCAAGCAAAATGCGAAAATTAGCAAACCCACGAATTTTAAATTACACTGTTACAGAGGTGGCTGAAAAATTCGCCATCTTCTTGGGCAATAAGAATCATCGAAATAAGACGCTGGGTGAATCACAACCGGCAAGTAACTGAAAATAGATAGCACTTTTGTTCAATCATGCATCTAAGTTGGGACCTAAGATTTGGACGTATTAGCAAAGACTTTATTATCCGCCAAAGAGGCCAGTTGTAAAAGAAAAGTGAAAGTTGCCGCGTATGGAGCATGAGTTGATTCTGGAGTATCAAAGCGCGTCTAAGCGCAGTATAGTGGGTGTTGACTTGAGAGTAAGAATCTTCTTTCATCACCAATATTTGGAACTGAGGTTTTTGCCCTTGTCTGCCACAATCTCTTTCCTATCCAATCACAGGCTGCAATCAACGGAGTGGGAAGCCTACAAAAGAAAGCAGACGAGAAAGAAAGCAATGGCCTTGGATTTTCCCAAGTTGCCGCACGTGAAGGTGTGTAGGTATGTATGCAGGCTCGGAAAACGACTCGGCCATCATCATGACTTGGATCTCTCTCCCCCTCTTTTGCTTTCACGAACCGGCGTTTTCGGCCGCTGGATGGCAATGGATTGCGGATGCACGGCGCAGAGGAAAGTCTCGCTCGCTGCTCTGCAGCTGTACTTCTGGAACGGAATTGAAAAGGACCAAAAATCCCAGCAGAACAAGTTTTGGAACGGCACAGAGGGCTTTGGGCCTCACACTTGGGTTTCGTCGCCAAGCCCCGAAGTGGGGCCCACCTAGTTTTTAAAGGGACACCACCGCCGTCCATCAGGTCTGTATTATTATTTGGCCTGGGCGTTAAAGAAAAGAGAAGGAAAAGGAGGGGGGGTGGGGAACATAGGAATTGAAAGCTAAGATGGACCAGAGCACTGCAAACATTGCGCCGGAAGCATTAAAACTTTTCAATTCAGATGTTGTACGACTCAGTAGTTGGACCACCTTACATTTAATCGCGTCCTTTTATCAAGAATGCAGAGGATTAACCGTTTCAGGCTTTCAGTAGTATTTTTGGTCGACGAACGAAGAGTATACAACGCGATTGACGGAGCGGACGAGACGAAAGCAACCGGCTGGACGGCAAGGTGGGACGGGCGCGCGCTAGTGTGGTCCAATAGGGGCTAAGGATAGATCCCGGCGCGCCCTCATTATCCGCCACCTGCGTGGTTTTCAGCAAGCGCGACGGCACGTGCAGAGGACGTACGCCTGCTATCCGAGAGACACGTGACAAGATCGTGTGGACCGTGGACCAAGGCAGCTTTCTTTGGACCGGGTTGAAGAGCACGTGGGGTCCCATCTTCAGATGGGTCAGGGAAGTGAAATAGAGAAAAGCCCAACGGCCTGGCCACAAAGCCCAAAAGGTACTACCGTCCCCGGCATTTGGATGAACGGCCCCGATTGCGCAACGAACTTTCTGAGAATGCAAACCCTTCGATCCTCTCGATGGTGGATGACGAAATTCTTTTGAAGTAGGGATTTCGATTGCTGAACTGTCTGAAATTTTAGCGTTCATGTGATCGAGTAAAGAAAATAATCATAATAATCCGATTGTTATTTTGGAAATAAGTCTAGGAAATGTGTGAAATTAATTTCCGCTTTGGCATGTTTCAAGGATCACCTACTGCAATTTTGAATTAATTTGATTAAATATTGAGCTAAATTATTATAAGTTTAGTACGAGTCTTTATTTATCTTTTTTTTTCCTGTAAATTTGATTCCTTGGTTTTGATATATGTCCTTTTCTATATCATAATTCAAATGAAATGAGAAGCATTGATGGATGCCATTTTACACTCCATGTGGACTGCCCATTCATCATCCACACAAGTGGGCAACGCCGTAGACATACCATATTTTAGCATCGGACATCCATAGTACAGACTGCAGAGTTGGACTGCAGAGTTGGACGACCATCAAGAGCAATCAAACATATAAGTGAAACAGGCTCGGTGTCTTAGGCGGAAAAAAATAATAATAAAACAATAAAAATCAAAGTGCACGTGAATGACAAGTCCAAATTAACATTCATTTGTACATACCATTTGTCCAGATGCCTATGTTGGCATATGTTTGTTGGGCCACGGATCTAGGTTGAATTAGAACGTACATATGCTCGTAGCATTTATCTCTTCACTGCTTCCATTTGCTCAATGAATGGACCAGCTTTTTATGCTTCAACTTTTTACTGTTTCTTGCTCAAGCTGTCAAGAAATATACATTTAAGGAGAAAACTTGGATGAAGTCGAGTTAGAAAAGAAATGAAGGTACATAGGGGTGGAGAATTTGACTTGCAATTATATAAATTAAACCTTCTAAAATGTTAGGGGTGTATTTTGGAATTTGAAGTACTTGATAAAGAGTATAAATATAGACTGATGTTAGTATAACAGAGAATGATATATAGAAGACTTTTTTAATGAAAAATTAAGGAATAATGATAAGAAAAAATATAATTATTAAAAATAAATTATATATCACATCAAAACAAGGCCTAAAACCATTGTAGAGGACTGCCCTGACATAAGCACCGGATATTTTGTCTTTTATTGCACGGATAATTATTCATAATTGGTATCAAAAGAGCACCACAAATGTATTTTTGTTGCCCATGGAAGACCCAGGATTAACGAGGCAAAGCCGAAACAAATACGGGAATGTAACAATCGCGTAAGTAGTTCGATTATTTTCATGCTTGTTGGAATTTCTACTTGATTTTTCTGTGGCCTTTTCCAGGGCAATAAGATGTCACTTTTATGGGACAAGGATCAAGAATCATCGATTCAAGGTTCCAAATGAAACGAAAAAAGCAGTGATAACCTGTTGCTGTGAATTCGACCTGAGTAACTTTGCTATTGTGTTTCTTGCAATATATATGACTTGGTACGTGGTTTCCACAGAAGGTGTTTTAATTTGAGTTGATATCGTCATGTAGAATTTCTGGAGTCCGTGTATCAAGCATGGTTATCGACCAGATCATCAAATATGAAACGGCCCCGTGTAGGGATTAATTTGTAGTGGCAATGTGGAGGTTTTAAGCATACCGGCGGTCATTTCTTCAACATGATAACATGATCTTAAGGTGGGGAACCACTCAAAGGCAGCTAGCAATGACGAAACGAGAGAGAGAGAGAGAGAGAGAGAGAGAGAGAGAGAGAGAGAGAGAGAGAGAGAGAGAGAGAGAGAGAGCCAAGTGG
>JAYJMB010054680.1:0-28046 GCA_036873735.1 Pouteria campechiana
TTCTTTCTTCTCTTGATGGGTTAGTGTGTTCATTGATTTTTCTTAGTTGGGTTTCTTTCTTCTCTTGATTGGTCATTATGTTGATTTTCTTTGTGGGATTTCTTTCATCCCTTCGTTCTTGATAACCTTATTGTAATTTCACTTACCTTTCTAGATTTGCAGAAACTCAGAATAAAAGTTTGCGTAGAGAAATAATTAGTTACAGATAGTCATACTCATCACATGTGCTAGTATATCACCATCTTATTATTTGTTTGATTGTAATGGTACAACTATGTAAGAAATGAGTTATTTTTTTTATAACCTTTTGTTCATTGCTTTAACAAGTAAAGTTGTTATTTTTATTTACCCTTTTATGTTTGGGTGCATATTAAAAACCCAAATCAGAACCAAACTGTTAGGGTAAGGGTTGGGCAAAGGTTTTAATAGTGGGTAATGGTTAGGGTTGGACACATATTTACACAAAGGGTTAGGGTTGGGCAACCCCAAACCGGAATCGAACTAGGCCCATGCACACCCCTAGGGATAACATAAGTTATGAGGCATTTGTACCCTGAATTGCAATTCAATTCCAATACAAGCATTGAATTATTGAAGGGATGATCGAGCTTATGACACATAGGGGTACAACTTGGTATGGTTCGGGTCTTGGTTGACCCTACCTTAACCCTATTTATAAAAATCTTATCCTAACCTATTTTTTTTTTAGGTCAGTTCAATTTGAGGTAGAACCTATCATACTTTTTTTAAAATTAGGTCGGTTCAGTTCCAGGTCAAAATGAGCTCTTTCAAAATTAATTTTGATTAAATTATTAATTAATTATGTCATCCTAGTTATATATAATCTAAAGAACATTCTTTCAAAGTAAAGAAAATGTGTCATAAAATACAAAATAAAAATAAATCAAAATTTATGAATTATCTTTATAAAAAATCATTAATGAAAAATATGAAAGTTTTAACTTCAACCCTTTGCTTTCTTACCTTGTATCCATGAGATATCTCAATTATAATTGTTGCACCCATCATAAATACCAGAGTAGAGATAATTAGTATTTTATTAAAAGATGAAAGCATAATCCATTGAGTAATCTTTAAGCTTTAAAGCATAAATGTATATAATATTTAATAATATGAAATATACATATAATTATAAAAATAAGTCAACTTGTGTTAGCTTATTAAGTCTTTTAGTATTTTTTAAATAATTTATGCGGGTTAGTTTGATTTGGGACTTTAACTGAATTTACCGTAAAAATGAATGCAAATCAAGAAAGTGAAACAAAACCTGGAAAAAGTTGAGTTGGTTCCAGTTTGGTTTGCACGTACCCTACCCAAATTGCACCCTAACGACACACATGCCTTGCGGCTTCTTGTTGGTCATATTTGGAGATTGAAAATGGACCACCTGGAATGCGCCACGCCAGAGCATGAAGAGGTGGTCCCCTGTGCATTCACCTAAACCCATCAATGCAAATGGTGAACCGACGTCGTGGTGATTGAATACACAATTGAAAGCATTGAGTCTTTGCGGTCCAAATCAAGAAAAGGTCGATGCATTAACTATAAAATATAAATTTAGAGTTAAAGCCCCCCAAAAAAAGCTTTTAGTGCCCGGAGAGCATTAGTTAAAGAAACACTGAGGAAATCTAATACCAAGCCAAAATGATACAACTGATCCATTGAAAACTCTAATGCTAATTAATTTACTCCATGTAGTTTAATCTTTAATTTCAACCTTTCATTACAAACTAATACCACAACTCGCATCACATGAACATTTTATATCGTTGCTTGTAAATTACATACTACATTAAATGTAAGATGGCACAGGTGTTTTTGAACCATCCACCCCTGTCATAAAATGGGCGCCCACTGATCCCTTAACCAGGCCAACTGGTTAGTTGATCTGGACCATCATTGTCCACTAGGACTAGCCCACCTGCACTTGACAAAAGCTCAATACTGTGAACTTGGGCATAAACCAGCCCAATATGGTTACCTCCCCCAAGTTATGCGTTTCGGAAGACTGGAAAGTCGGAACTGAGAGTAAAAATGTTATGCTTACCTTCATATCATGCTTCAACGTATTTTTTGCTGTATATCTTAATCTAAATGAATAAATCTTTTACTGTATATCTCAGTCTTTTATTGGATTGAAAATATTAAATTTTAAAAAATAATTAACCGGCCAGACTGGACCGGTTAGTTGTGCTAATAACAGCGCTCCGCTTTCTCTTTCACCCCAAAAGGATTACGTGGCCACATGCCATCACGGTTCTCCATGATTTTTGGCCCCTCCTATATTCATAGTCAAGTTGGCCTTCATCGGACGAGTGGCCGTGACTGTTGCCTCCACATGAAAAATTCTTTGTAGAACCGAAAGGAAAGCGGTTCATATAACAAGTACTTAAAAGTGTCCTTATCAAAGTTTCATAAATACAACATCTACTGAAATATCTGACAGTTCAAATGCTTTGTTCCCATAAAATTTGGGCAGCATAAACTAATGCAACACACTCGTCCCTCAGTTGAGAAGGTTGATTTTATAAATTTATGTGTATAGACCAAAAAAAATCTTGCTAACTTTTATATATAAAAAAAGGAGGAAAATTCTAAAATCTATCTGTAAGTTCCAAAAAATTGATTACTAATGATCGGACAGCGGCATTATTCCATCAATCGGTAAAAACACCAGTGATCCAGTGTTACATTGAAACTTTTATGGAACCTCTTTAATTTTGGACCAATTAAGGTGATTTCAGAGGATTGCATCCAATTAGTATACATATCATTACCTATTTCGTTATAAATCGATAAAATTAGACTCATTTCATTGTAAATTTCCACCCTTGGAAAATTTTCCCCAATGATCCACAAGTCTCTAATCAAACATACCTTTAAAAGTCTTCCCCAAACATGGATTCGACAAAATAATATGATATTCCAATAATTTGATCAATCTAATTAAAAAAATTTCAATGTTTTACACAATTTTGTACATTTTTAAGGGTGCTACTCACACAATACATTTTAAGTATTTTTAAATAAGGCTTCATTTGGATGGGGTGTGTAACAGTGCATTAGCAATATAAGTACATTATGTTAGGGATTATGTTAGAAAAGTGAAGTAGGGAATATAGGATTTTTAATAAAAAGTAAAAAAATGATTTAAAATATAAGTAATAATATGAAAAGTGGGATTATTATGGTAGTTAAAATATTTCATCGATTTCCAAAGATTTTTAGTGAATACACTTGCATTGTTAATACCATTTGAACAAAGCCTATACAAATAATAGTGGTTAGTATAAGAGTCAAATTGAATTTGATATTATTTGAGTCATCTCCAGATGGAATGCTGATGAGGCTATCGAGAAGATCCTACCTTAAATCCTGCAAGACCAGAATAAAAGTCAGAGGATGCCACGAGTATTTCCGCCATGAATACTTCAACGCTCAAGTCAGTAAGGGACTATTTTAGAGATAATGGGATGGTAGTAAAAGCTTATTCTTTTGAGGTACGTACTTGGGTATATTTATAGTTGAGTGTGAGTGTGTAACCGGGGTGCGTACATAGTCTGTAAGTAAGTGGGATGAGGATCCTTGCTTAGAGAAGGATTCCAGAAGGATACGCATCTTAGTTCTGGTCTCATGGGACTGCGTAGTAGCTAGAAAAGGTATCCCATTAGGGTTGAGATCTAACGTGACGCAGTGCCAGTTGGACAATTGGGTATTTGTATTAGAGTTTCCTTACATTAGTCCCCCCTTAAGGAGATATGGTGGAACCTGTCTTATTATTTGCTCAATCTTCTATGTATGTAGTGAGATCGAAAACTCCTCTGGGTCAGGCTAAAGTGAGACCGGGAACACTTCCTGGTTGGGTCATAGCAAGACCAGGAACTCCTTCTAATCGGGCAGTAGCAGGACCGAGAACTCCCCCTAGTCAGGCTAAAGTGGAACTGAGAACTCCTCCTATTAGGGCAGTAGCGGAAGACTGAAAACTCCTCTTGGTTGGGTTATAGTGGGACCAGGAACTCCTCTCAGTCGGGCCGTAACAGAACTGAGAACTCCTCCCGGTCTGACATAAGTAGGACTAAGAACTTCTTCTAGTAAGGCTGTAGTAGGAGACCGAGAACTCCTCTCAGTTGAGTTGTAGTGGGACCAAAAACTCACCCCAGTTGGGCTGAAGCGTGATAAAGAACTCGTCTTGGTCGGGCCGTAGCGGGACTGAGAACTCCTTCCAATCAGGCCATAGCAGGATCGAAAACTCAACGACCTTTATTTAGATGTGCCCTTCGGTTTAGTACTGCCAAACCGGTCTTGTTGACCTATTCTAATTTTCGTTAAGAAAAGCACTTAGCAAAGTTAGGATATGTTTACTGCTTTATTAAACCAGTTGTACACTAATGTGAAAAGGTAGATAGGAGAGATTTTACTGATAATACATCCTTAGATTTTAGATTTTTGAGATACTTCTTTATGGCAATCTGCAATCTTTATAAATACTAGATCTATGCTCAGAAATGTATAATGTGATTTTAGAAAGTATTGGATTCTCTTTTTTGCCCTTTTACGACAATCTACAAAAAATATTGGATTTGCTTCCCATGACATCCTGCAATATTAGAGGCAATGGAGTCATCCTGCAATATTAGAGGTTGAAGTCATCCTTCAATTAAAAATGACTATATATTGGGAAGCATGCATAAAAATCACTCTATGTGAGAATTCTAAAATATTTTCATGGTACTGTCATTAACTCTTATCGAAAATCAAAATTGAGTTTCATCAAGCATCACAATGAAGCAGTTAAAATGTAGATTGGAGGTGTTTACATAGAGCCATAGTCGTATTGATGGTTGTTAAAATTACTCAATCGTGTGCCTGCAATGCAGTATTCCCCTATTGCAGCTCACCTTTAAAGACCTGCGGGAAAGGCCACATGATTTCGTTCACTTTCAATCAAATTTAAAATCCAAAAAGTAAAAATAATGATACGAGTGTAGCATTAATCCCTATTCAATATTCAATGAGTCATCGCGAAATCACGATACATAAACATGCGTCCGATGAGACTGACCTACTCCGTCATATGTTGCGGGCAGCTGCAAGCACAAGCGGATCCGTTCTCTGCACGGTCGCAATGGAGCATGGGCAGAAGCGTCCTAAAGGGGGCAAGGGTGGAAGCATCTAGTCTTTAGTGCATAACCTTTTCTAGGGCCGTACGATTTGCATCAGGTGGAAACATGTGTTGAACGGGAATGACACACTCAATCACGCGGGCAACTTATTGGGGAAGCGAACCGTTGCCCACTGTGTTGCGCCGGAACCAAAGTCGAGTTTCTCCTAATACATCTGTCACCAAAATAGTGTTATTGAAAACCCATTCTTGCTAATGCAGAGTGGAAAAGGCTGCTAGTGCAGGTGCCATTTGTAGCAACAAGCGAAACAAAATCGCTTCTATTATTGGATGTTAGTAACATAAAAATAATAAATAAATTGCTTAGATTAAATGGGCAAGCATAGAGTAGATGACTGGCTTCTCATAGGGTAATACACCAACGCTTCCTCGCAATATAGGCAAGAGTTGAAGCATGTCTCCTGAATTTGGCCGAAGTAAGGAGAAAATAACGGCTTTTGAAGCTGAATACCCGACTATCGAATTAGGATCAGTAGGAGCAGTAGCCGGAGGTTGTCCATAAAACCCCCTCAATATAGAGTGTTTGGATGCAGAGTTTTGGAAGAATAAACCTCTAGAAACTGGCATGGAAGAAAAAGGATGGGCAATGGCTGGTGTGTTTGTTGGCAATAGAGGAGAAGCGGAATCCCAAACTGTTGGCGGCGACAGATCTGAACGATGCCTGTGGCTATGTTTTTCTTTGATTTTTGGCAGCCAAAGTGGGGATCTGGTGCGGCAGGGAATCAACCGGAGTCAGAGTGTCACCTTTGGTCAGTTGGTCGGTGCAGATTGCCTGGCGGATGTCAGATTGGTAATGGCACATCATGGCAGCGAAGACCAGAAACCCATCTCTCGGTGCTTGCTAAGGTGAAACATGGAGAAATGGTGTGACACAATGGACAGAAGAAAGATGAGGTCCATACCTTTATGTTGAGCTTGGATTCAAATAATATAGAATTCTCTTCATGCACGGCTTTCCATGGAATTAATTGAGTCATCTAAACTCCAAAGTACATAGAACAAGTCCAGCAAAAGTCTCACGTCCCAAATTCCACTGCCCATGGAATTTGATGGCGCAAAATTTTTATGCATCCATGTGGGCCTAACACACGACAATTAAATCCAAAGGTCCAAAAAATATGATAAATATTTTTGGTATATTTTTTATAGGAAAAATTATTTTACCATGGGTCCCGTATCACTGGGATTTATGTTTGTTGCTCTTTAGTAAAGTTTCAAATAAATGAAATTCTCTTCTAATGATTCATGCCCACTCATAAAGTATTATACTATCTAGATGTCCAGCAAGTTCATTCCTACCAGAATTAAATCTCGCAGAAAGCTTTCCGTATCTATCATAAATAAAAATCTTTTGAAGACATTAGCAAGTTATTTTCAGCGTAGGTGATTTTTCCAGGTTTTAATTCATGACCAGATTTTTTGAGGTTCAATTCACAACTAGATTTAATGCTTAGTAATAAAAGCATAAAAGATCTTAATTAGCTATGGATGTATATTTTTCGCCTCATCTACGATGAGTATTTAGAAATAAAAGTATGATTACCACCTCATCTATAAATGGAATTCTTGCTAAGCATGGACCGTAGGGAAAGGATCATCCGTGTTTTTCGATGGGCATATTATGGTGCTGGATTTAAACTACTTTTAGGACTATGCACGGATGGGCCACAAAATCCATAATATTTATACCGAACGACGGAGGCTTGCCTTCTCTACCACATGGGAAGCAATGTCTTAAGTGTTCTGCCACATGGGAAGCAATGTCTTAAGCGTTTGTCCATCAGGGACATGCATAGAAAACCATGGGAGCATAGTTTTCGGGATGACATGTGCAAGTTACATGTGGACCCAACCTAACAAAAAAGTCAATGCAAAATAGTTATGGTATTTATTATTCCCAATCCAACAAATAATATAAAATATGAAAAGCTTTTTGCATATTCCGGTTCAGGTACGGTGATTTGTGGGTCCTTTGAATGACGTGCTTGAATGTAGAAGTCGATGAGGGAAAAGAGGCAAGCGGAGGAGTTAAAGGATACAGAATCCTCACTAGCGGATCTATAGAAGAATTAACAAATCCGCAAGAGGCATCAGCATAGTGGATTCACAGATACCATGTGGTCGTGGGAGTTTTGTCGATGCGGCAGCAGAGGATTTACAAAACCGCTAGGTCATTTGACCTATCTAGATCAAAGAATGAGAAAATGGGTAAGAAAATAAGAATTTATAAACTATATAATTAGAGCCCTTAGAATTAGTTACTACATAGTTTGGTTTCCCATAAACAGCCCCAATGGGTCGTTTTCAAGTAGAATGCTGATGTGGCTCTTGAGAAGGTTCTCTTTTAAATCCTGCAAGATTTGAATAAAAGTTGGAGGACGCCGAGGGCATTCCTGACACGAAAACTCCGACTCTCAAGTCAATAAAAGATTATTTTAGAGATGATAGGATAATAGTGAGAGCTTATTTTTTTGAGGTATATATTTAGGTATATTTATAGTTGAATGTAAGTATGTAATTAGGTGCGTACATAACCTGTACGCAAGTGATATGAAAATCCTTTCTTAGAGAAGGATTTCAGAAGAATACGCATCTAAGTCCTGAGCTCATGAAACTGTGTAGTAGTTGAAAAATGTATCCCATTAAGGTTGGGAATTGACATGGCGCATTCCAGCTAGATAATGGGGTATTTGTGTTAGAGTTCCCAAACAGATATAATTATTAAGATTTTTGTATATTTATACCTCAAGTGTAACAAATTTTTACTTTTTGATTCATAAGTTTTAATTTACATATAATAACTTTAAGTTTAATATAATTTGTAAAAAGTTACTTCAGTCAAATGAAAATTTAACATCATTTAAGAATCAAGTTAAACAACAAAAATACCCTTGTATATTATTACAAAATATTTATAATATAAAAAAATAAAAAATTAATTCTCTTAAAATTTTCCTTTTTCTCTTTCTCCATTACTCCCACAGAATCTTAATTGCTATGTAAAGTAAAAATATGATTTGTTATAATGTACTAGAATTTTAAAAATATAATAGTTCTATCACTAGCTGGAAAAAAAAGTTTATATTTGTCATTTGCGCCACACTGTCAAAAGTATTATAAAATCATATCAAGTTATGTTGTTTGTCTTATTAATATATATATATATAATAAAAATTCTCTAATATTAACTGTAAAAGTAAAAAAATAGTAAGATTATTATTTGAATGATTAATATTATTTAATTTTTTTTAATATATTGTCTAAATTATAATTTTAAATTGATAACATTTTTGAATTTTATAATCTAAAAATTTAAGAAAATAATGAGTTAATATTTATTACATGTGTAGTCAATTATTTTATAATTACGTCATATCTACTGAAGTAAATATACAAATTTGATTTTATTACAAAGCATGTAGACCCTACTCATTAAAGCCACATATTAGTGCTTTTAATTTCGTCCCAAAATAGTCGCGTAAAAAGGATAGATACCCACATGTATAAGAATTTTATCCCAGTGGGCTATCTCACATGCATTACAATAGATTGTGTAATAGTTTAATTATTTATCAAGATATGTAATAATTAAACATTCATCCTAGAAATAGTATATTAGCTTCATTAACATAGAGTTAATGATGCATTTGTCCCCTGATTTTATTTTTTTTTTTATCGATGGGAACAATATTGGCCCACATGCCTAGGAGGAATTGTTAATGTGGAGAGAAGCACCATGTTTCGTGCAACCTTCCTGGCATATTCTGTTGGGCTTGGACACGAGTGGATGTCTCACATCTCTGTGTGAAAGTTAGTACGGGAAGAACCACGAACAACATGCAATGGATCTACCCAATTTCAAATTTATCAACGAGATCCTATATTCTCCTTTCTTGGTTTGCACCAGTGCAAATTTCAGAACAGTTTTTATGTCATTTTCTTCCGTTAATCCTGGCGTGGGCTGGTTCCTCCTGTTCAAATAGTCCCAATCGGTTGGTGTTATTTTCAAAGGACTCTGGAAGGAGGGGCCCCAAAGGACCAGCAGGATTATCTAATTCCCCATAAAGTTCCAATTTGGAAAATTGCTCCATTTCAAAGTAGCTTACTGGGAAATTCGCCGAAGTGGTATCGCGAGACACTCGTTTACTACCTAGTTTTCACATGAAGAGAAAGCACTCTTTATGCATATCGAGTGCGATTTCGAATCCAAAAGTTACTTTTAGACGATTACAAAGAGATTACAACTCCCACCGTTTGAAATTTATTGGACTTGCATGTGAACATGGTTCAATTTTGAAGGAGACGCCACAAACAGCTATCAACAAAAATGTTAATCGAATGGTGGGCTTAGATCAGTAATGGATAAGGATAGTGGAAATTGTGGCAGAATTCCAGAAGAAAGTGACTCGTGGCCTATGAAAATGCACAGGAAAACTCCCTGAAACATCGATGAGGATAGGCTTTTCAAATTTTCAATAGGAATAGGAAGGTGCGTGTAGATTGAGAATAGTCATTGGAATTAAGCACTAGATCATGTCGACCCAATATCCATTAGACCACGTTAGTCTTTGTGGTGTCTATGACTTTTTTTTATATATATTTCATCTTAAAGGAGCCAGTCTTTTCTAGTCTTTTCCATTCGTAACGCATTCACTCTTCCACTTTTTTGTGTTCATATTTCAGTTTCTCTTATGCCGTTTCTTATAGATAAGGTAGAAGAAAAAAGGAGGGGCAACTTCTTGGAATGTAAGACGGACAATGGCAGCTGGCTGTTCACATTTTGGCCTTACGAACTAAGGTGCGTATTAGTCTACCGTCTAATCCAGGAAATTATGTTACTCATGGTGGATCTATATGCCAATAAAATGCTATTTAGATGTCGTTTTCATCAGTAAATGGGGGAACGGGAGCAGTTAAAAGCACAACTTAAACCCCACGCTAGGAGTCCCTGGTGGAATAGGTAAACGTATACAGTATAGAGTCTGATGATGGAACCCAAGGACTTTATTGGGTTGGATGGAAAAGAAAACTATCAGTAATGAAGTAAACAACAGTAAAATGAATAGAATTTTTCATGAGAAAAATATGTAGTTATAACGAAGTAAAATTGTTAGGATAGTTGCATATTGCATTAAAAAGGTTAAGATTTTTTTTTTTTTTAAGTTTTCCATTCAACCAATCAGGCTCCAAATAACTGGATCAACCTGACGGAGTCATTCATGGGCTGCAACTGTTATTGATTGAAATAGCTAAGCACTATGCCTCACCATGTTCAGGTCTTTGCCTCGTCCCTTTGGCTGTTCAACACCAAATAACAATCAGACCATAAATCCAACATCAGAGAGAGTAGCATCATTCACCATCTGGTTTTGCAACAACCAAGTGGGAAAGTGTATTTTATTCGCATAATAGAACATCATTGTTCTCTCTGGTATGACCTAATTTATGGTTTGGAAAATGCTGCATGTGAGGCACATGCAGGTCACTTTACCCAATTCCCCCTTTCTTGAAAGTGAAGTCAAAATGTGGGGACAAACTAGCTGAAGGTAGTTGATGGGTATCAGGATAAGATGTATTTATTGTACACTTTGTCCGTACGTGGGCACACGCACCCACACGCACCATTATGAAGCTTCAAAGCTTTTGCGCACGCATATATGCATGGGATGGGATATATCGTATCAGGTAGAAGAATTGTTAATCAGATTAATTTTTGGAGAAATGCGTGTGCAAAAGGCGTGGAACATTGTTTTCAACTCTTTAATATTTCTGTGACATCTTGGATGGTTACTTCCTATTCAATCGAGGTAAAAATTCGTCAACATACTAACTTTTTTCATGCATAGTTAAATTTATCTTTTTTTTATCATTACACTTATCTTCTATAATATATATATATATATATTATAATTATCAAACTATTGTTTTTATTTTGTTCCTATATTGTATCTTATTTTATTTTTTATATTTAATTTACTTTTATGTTTCCTATGGTCATTTTTTTTAGAAATTTTCTTTTACACTTTTTTAAGAGCTTATTTGATTTTATTATAGCTTATTGGTTGAAGTTGTATTAAATCTATGTCAATGGATTAAAACTGTATTTAATATAACTAAAGCTGAAATATTAAAATAATAAACAAAAGATCAAATTGTTCTCATAAATCTTAAGAAATAACTTCTTAAATATTGTTCAAGACAACATAACTGAAATATCAGATAAAAATAAACAAAGTTTATCAAATATAAAGTTAACAAAAAAATATAAAAAGCTAAAAATGGATAAATCTTAAATTAATGGAAATATTTATAGTTTACAATTTTATTTAAATACCTACAATTTAAATTCGATGGACAATTAAAGTATTACAAGTCTATTTAATTACTTTTCATATTGGTCAAATTTAAATTTTTGAATTTTATATTCTAAACTTAATATTGTAACAAAAAATTAAGAATAATAATTATTTGCAAGGAGTGGTCACTTCTTAGTAGTGCCACAATTCCCATATTTATCATACCCACGTCACATCCCATAAGAGATCAGCTCTTACTTAAGGTGTGTTGTGAAGAGCTATCGTGAATGAATGCAATCCTTATGGATTCCGTAATTAGCATAAAAATGAAAGCCTCCTGTAATTTCTCCATAAGGTTTCTAGCTTGTTTTTATTAATTCTTGATGATACAATATAAATGATCTTAAGATTTATTTAATGGTTTTCCCAAAAGTGATTATCCTAATAAGTATTAGAGACTCTTCATGTTGAATCATTGAGATTATAGAAATTAGTTTTTGTGACAACTTGATTGTTAATGGAAATCGATTAAGAAAAATCAAATCTCAAAATTTAATCCCATATCTCAATCCCCAAATTTCAGATTTTAGATTTTAAAATTTTGAACTTTCTGGCTTTAGAAAATTTCCACAGACAGACTCCATTACAGAACCCAAAACCTTAAATCAACTATCCAAACTGTCATACCATTCGCCCAAATTAGATTCAACCCAAAATTAGAATTAATCCATGTTGGTGCGTCCACCAGACCATGTTCGACCAGATAAAGAAGCCAGGTCGTCTAGTCATAGCTGGTCGACTAAACCAGATGGGTCCAATAGCTGCACTAGTCACCCATTCAGGCAAATGCACACAGCCAGCACAGCCAAGCTACAATGGGCGGGCGATGTTGGCAAAAGGCAGCAGGGCATGCCAGTGGTGGTCGATAACTGTGTTAGGGCAGTTGATGGCAGTGGGAGCAACAACTACAGGGAGGTGGGTTTTCTTTTGGAGTAATCATAGGGGTTGGTCGTGGAAGAAAAAAGGGATTTCTCTTGAAACCCTAAACCAAAATTTTAAATGGACAATCGAAATTAAAATTGAGGTTTTGGGGTCATTTGATGTCTGATTTTAATGATTAAATAATTAATTTTCATGTTTTTTGGTGTTCTAGATTCAATAGATAGATTAGATTTTCTAAAATGTGATTTTAAATGGACAAATTTGAAGGGCTTAGATTTTGTTCCTTAAATGCTTGATTTGGTCCACTAGATCAGTCATAAAATATTTAGATTCTCTATTCTCATGTGATTCTTAATGTTTATGGATTTATTCTTTATAAGGTTAATTTTAAGAAAATCTTTTAAGAAAATTTTTGGATGTAATTTTAAATTCGAATATTAGTATGGTTGTATATATATTTTTTGAGATGAATTAATTGAAACAACATATCACCAAAGTGACATCTCTTGTAGAAATTAATTTATTTTAAAATATAAAAGGTTGTGCACTTATAACTTATGTAAATGTCGACTTGCAAAAGGGAAGGTTAATATTTATCAAAATTGCATGTGCACCTATGATAATAAACACGTGATAATTATTCAATTTTTTATTTAAATAATAATTGACCCAAAGAAAGATTTATTTTTTGACATATCCTTATTGTCGATGTTTGATTGCTACATCAAGATATCACTTATAATTTAATATTTTGTCCAAGTATAAAATATTAATGGAGTACTATCTTAAGATGAGGTTTACTTTTATTCAAATTTTTTATTATGATTTTAGACTTACATGAGTTTATTTTGTTTATTTATCTTTCTCTGCTTAATTATGATTTTTGTCAATATCACTATCAACATCAATTCAATGAGGTATAAATTAGATAACATCAATTCAATGAGGTATAAATCAGATAAGGAAGCAGCACATATGATACTTCAAAAGAAACAACAAAAGAAACCCGATGAACCTGAAGGCAATAGTTATTTTTTTGTAAAACTAAAGGACATAAAAAGAAACAGTGTACCAATTATCATGCTTGGTGTGCTAAGAAAGGTATGCTTATTAATTTGGTTTGTTCTAAGGTTAAATTAACTTTGGTATCTAGATACATGTGGTAGATAGATTTTAGTCAACAACTCATATCAATGTTTCTATACAGTGTTGCTTAAGTTATCATAAACCAAATGATAGTGAAAAATACATCTATGTGGGTGATAATAAGATAGTTAAAGTTATGGCAATTAAAAATTTTAGATTATTGTTAAAGACTGGATATTATTTAAATCTTGGTGAGACATTTATTGTGTCATCTTTTAGACGAAACTTGATTTCTATCTACTTTAGATAAATCTAATTATTCTTGTTCATTTAGAGATGAAAAATTCAGTTTGTTTCATAATTCAAGATCTATTAGTTCTGGTTCTTTATCTAGTTATGATAATATTTATTTAATTAATATAATTACTTTATTTAATGAATCCCTGCAATTAAGTACACAAGGCATAAAGAGAAAATTAACCCATGAGAATTTGGCTACGTTATGGCACAAAAGATTAAGAATGAAGAAACTTGTATCAGACAAAATTCTAGATCTCTTAGATTTCATAGATTTTGATGTTTGTGTTAATTGTATAAAGGAAAAGCAAACCAATAAAAGGCTATTTGAAGCCAGTAGGACTTTAGACGTCTTAGAACTTATACATATAGATATTTGTGAGTCATTCCCTATGACTACTTGGAATGATTAGCAATATTTTATAATGTTTATAGATGATTATTTCAGATATAACTACATATATCTCATTCATAAAATATCACAGTTACTGGATGTGCTAAAAAATTATAAGGCAAAAGTTGAGAACCAACTCAGTAAAAGGATCAAAAGTATCGGATCTGATAACGGTGGTGAATATTATGACAAATATGATGGTTCAACTGAATAACTTCTAGGACTGTTTGCTAAATTCTTAAAGGAATGCGGTATCATCCCACAGTACAATATGTCGAGTTCATTCACTATAAATGATGTTGCTGAAAGACGAAACATAATGCTTAAGAATATAGTAAGGAGTATAATTTCTCATTTTACCTTACGAGAATCACTCTAGGGAGAAACTCTTAAAACTGCAGCTTATATTCTTAACAGTGTTCCAACTAGAATGAGTGTCAAAACTCCTTATGAGCTTTGAACATGGAAGAAGCCCAATTTAAAGCACTTGCATATTTAGGAATGTCCAGTTGAGGCAAGGCCTTATAGGCCTAATGAAAGAAAACTGGACTCAAGGATGATGAGTTACCATTTTATTGGATAACCTAAAAAATCCAAGGAGTACAAGTTTTATGATTCCATGACTAAGTCGATTTTTGAATCAAGAAATGCTTAGTTCTTTGAGTATTTCGAGTTTGTGAGGGAATCTACGGTTAGGGACTTTGTCTATGAAGAGGAATATGTTGATATTCCCACAGGTGTTATTGGCATTAATCGTGATCTCATTTATGACTTTGTTTAAAACAAAATGGATCAAGATAATGTCGAAGAACCTATGGGCTTAAGCAACCTTTTTGGCAATGGTATTTTAAATTTCATCAAGTGATCATATCATTTTGCTTTGAGATAAATTTAGTTTGATGATTGTATATACCATAAGTTCCGTGAAAGCAAGTATATTTTTTTGGTTTTGTATGTTGATGACATTTTGCTTGCCAGCAACAATATATAACATTCAGAATTATAAACCAGGTGATACCCTGTGGCTAAGAGAGACAAGTGTAGTGTCAAACAGTGCCCTAAGAATAATTTTGAGAAAACTAAAATATAAAAAATTCCTTATATGTCAGTAGTAGGGAGTCTAATAATGCTCAAGTCTTTATGTGTCCGGATATTACGTACATTACTGAGATGTTTGGCAGATATTTAAGCATTTCGAGAATAGATCATTGAATAACAATCAAACGTGTCTTGCAGTACTTATAGAGAATAAAAGACTACATGCTTACGTGTCAGAAGTCAAATCAACTTGAGATCATTGGGTATACTGACTCCAATCATGATAGATGCCAAGATAGTTTTAAATCTATGTTGACCTATATCTATTTGCTAGCTTGGGGTGCTATCTCCTGGAAAAGTCTAAACAGTCTCTTGTAGCCTCTTCTACCATGGCGGCAGAGTTTATAGTATATTATGAGGCGTTTAATTAGGCAATATAGTTGAGGAATTTTGTTATAGGAC
This sequence comes from Pouteria campechiana, assembly GCA_036873735.1. Classification (NCBI taxonomy): domain Eukaryota; kingdom Viridiplantae; phylum Streptophyta; class Magnoliopsida; order Ericales; family Sapotaceae; genus Pouteria; species Pouteria campechiana. Next base: position 15,719 of record JAYJMB010054680.1, read on the forward strand.
CGCACATAGTATATAATGTTGAAAAATCACTCAAATTATTTTGTGATAATAAATATGCAGTTTTATATTCAAACAATAATAGTAGCTTGACGAAATCAAAGTTTATAGACATCAAGTTGCTAGTTGTTAAAGAAAAAGTTCAAAATGTATAATTGTCTATAGAGCATATTGGAACAAATTTCATGGTTGCAGATCTGCTTATTAAGAGATTCTCACCCAAAGTGTTTTATGATCACATTGCTCGTGTAAGTGTTATATCAATTAAAGATATTCAGTTTTAATGGAAGTTTTATAATTTTTGATGTTAGGTTATTTTCTGCAAAAATAAAGTTTTAATTACTCACATTCTGATTTTTATACAGTTTGATCACACTAAGGTTTAAGGTGGACTAATTGGAAATAGGGATGTTAAGATTACATTGTATAAATTTTTTTATGCTATGCATCTAAATCATGATCTATGTCATTCAATTGTATCGACATATGTGACCATAGATGGGTTGAGTTACAATAGATATAATGAATGTTGTTTTGATCCTATGTTAGTACGATTAATGGACCAGATTAATTATAGATACATTTCAATAATGATAGCAAAGTTGAGCTCATATAGTTAATTTTGCAATACATGATTATAAGGTCACACATATAGTCCAAGAGAGATTATTGGATCATAAATCAATGTTGAGCTTAAATATGAATAATTATGTTTTATGAACTGTCATATAAGGTTAATATATTTGATAGGATGTGGACCTTTAATGCACAAAAACTTAGGGATAATTTTTATTTTTAAGATGGACTAAAATATAAATATTAAAGGATAATGTGTATGTTATCTATATATAGTGGTTATGGTTCATAGGTTATATGTGCATTACTTCTATTCTTTTTAGCATCCCATCATTAGAGAGAAAACTGAAAAAAGAGTTAAAGGGTTCTCTTAAGAGAACATGTATTGATTTAGAAGACCAATCGCATGGTTCTAAACAACAATAAGTCATTATGGATTTTGGTACGCTTCTATTTATTTTTTTGTTTATTAATTCTTATTGATAAAATATGAATAATCCTAAAATTTATGTGATGGTTTTCATAAAAGTGATTATCCCAACATACCTCGGTCATCTCTTACACAGCTTACGGTAATATGGTAAGATGTCCAAAGAGAATGATGCGGTTCATGGTATCCTGTTTTTGCTTTCATCCTTAATGCAATAGCACACAAGGTGGTCCAAAGTCACGTAATACTGCTTTTTCTAGTACCAGGCCACATGTGTTGCACTTTGAAGAGATGGCAATAAAATTTCATGACAAGCCGAGGATTTTTTTTTTCCTTCTTTTTTCATAATGTTTTTGGACTCAGCCACCTCATCCTAACTGAGTTGCACAGTAAAAAAATGTTTTTCAAGAGTTAGATATTTTGAAAATCATGCAATATTTAAGAAGATAAAAATTTAATAAAAAAAAACTACAGAACTTTGTTCATTAAAAACTGATTCCAAACGAGCAAGCTATAAACTTCAAAAATAACTTAAATTAAACAAGCCCTACACGTGTCAAGTCCACCCTCCATCGCGAATAGGGCAGCTTTCCATGATATGAGATAACTTGGACAGCGTTTTAAAGAATGCTGAGTGTTCTCTTTCAGGTCATTTTCTCTGGATGCCCACGTGACACACGCATAAACCAAACTAGCATTACGAATTTTTATCCTCACCAGAGAGCGTGTAAGCCGTTCCGCCACGTTATGTTCAGAGTTTTTTTTTTTTTTTTTGTTCCTTTTTGGACAATAAAATTGGGAAATTTTATAATAGATTCAATTGAAGCTTTTAAGGTATGGATCCAGAGCCATAAATGAAAGGTTACAACTCAATCATATTCCATAGCCATAATGTGTAGTGGATATCCAAGCTAGGATGTGGGAAGAACTCTGGCAAGTGGCAACTAAACTGCTTATCTTTACCAAGGCAAGAAATGCCCACTTTCCAAGAAAGCAAATAAAAATTCCCTCCATGAAATATTCCACTCAATCATTATCATCATTCATTTTGTTGGATGCTTAAACCCCAAAAACAACAGCAGCAACAAAAAATGATTTTCCGCGGCATGAAATCATCCTCGTGCCCCGATGTGACGTCATCATGGATAGCAACACACAACACGTGAAACACGGAAACTTAATTAAGATTAATAAACTAATTACAATTTGCACGTAGAAAAGGTGATTAGAAGCAACCAAAACCCACTTTTCCATGGCCTACCAACAGCAGAAAGCAAAGCTGGCATCATTTCAAGTTTTCAACACCACCTCGAGAGTCCAAAAAACACAAACAAAATCTCATCCGAGTCGGTTCGTCGCCTATATACAAAAATCAGCCGGCCACTTCATCAACACGCGTGCTAAAGCCGTGGGAAAAAACAAAACATTGGGTTGGGGGCACTGGCTCCAATTTTTTCTCAGTCCGGCCCAGTTCATGTACGAGCTATGATGAATGCTTATCTATTCTCTCTCATTCCAGAGGGTAGCACGTGTCTTCAGCACCCGTGCGGAAGAGGAAATTCGCATACTGGCCCGCGTAGTATGCGTTGTTGGGGTCCGCCTCGCGGGCGCGTATGAAGTACTCTTCCGCCACCCAAAGGTCATTCCGCACGTGCCACATGAACCGCGCGTACCGACTCATCGCCTCGGAGTCTGCTGGCTCGCACCTCGCCGCGCGCGCGTAGTACTCTTCCGCCCTGCTCGCCCCAACAAAAAGCACATTTACAATCATCGGTATTATGTTTAATTATTTAGTTTTTACAGTAAATGCAAGCACGTTGTGGATTCCAAAGCCTACAGAGTAATTTTTTACCTGTCGGTGTCTCGATAGACCTGGTGGATGAATTGGCCGTAGTTGGAAAGGATGAGGGAGTTGTTTGGATCTTCGGCTATGGCGCGCTGATACAGTAGCTCAGTCCAGAAATACAGAGATCCGTTGGGCTCCATCACCGGCTTCCCTGGCGAAACGAACTGCAGCATCGTCTCGTGATCCAGCGATTCGTCCGTCGATTCCTTGTGCATTCTAGAGGCTTCGTCCACCACCGAATTCCACAGCTCCATCTCGTCCCTGCTCAATTCCAGTTCGGAGCCGGTCGAGCAGGGCAAAGGATCTAATTGCAGGTAATGTTGACAATCTGCCTCCGGGATGGATTCGGAAGTGGAAGGCGGGAGCTTGGCCATGGAAATGCAAACGTTCTGGCCCATGGAATAGACGGTGAAGTTGGCGAGCAAGAGCATGACGTAGACCATCAGTGTGGGCGTGCCGGAGAAGATCTTCTGGAAGAGCCAGACGAACGACGCATGCATCTCCTTCTGCACTCTCACCAGAATCCACTGCAGATCTTCGTAGGAGAGACTCTCCCGCAGGCGGAGCGAGTAGCTCTGCATTTCCCGGATGATGAAAACCATCGACGCGAACGCCTTCTTCGCAGAGCAGCATGCCGATTCCCCCGCCTCGGAGAAGCCTTCCTTCCACCTCTCCCCGCACGTCATGATCTGGTGCGAGATGGGCAGATCGAAGATGTTCGATCTAATGCTCACGCTCGGTGAATCGGCGGTGTCCCCCGGATGCCAATCCGGCCGCTTCGGTTCTATCGCGGGCCACGGCGCCCTCACCGTTCCCAGAGGACTTGAACTTGGAAAACTCCGGAAAGGCGGGAAATAGCAAGGCTCTTCTTGTCGTTTGTCACCGAAGCATTTGGGGAAGACGCTTTCCTCTTCTTCGTCTTTTTCCATCATCTCCTCGACCATCTTCGCAACCCGTCTCTGGAGTTCTTCTTCGGTGATCTTTTCGTGGTCGTCGTGAGGGAATTCATCTGAGTTATTGGTGCAAGCTGGCTTGAGTCTGTGGAGCCTGTGTTTGGTAATCAGAAGCGGCCCAGATTGCAAGAGCTTCGATCTGGGTCGATCCGATTGCGGGAGGTATCCAGATGCGCGGTTGAAACCGATTCTGATTCTGGTTGGAGGAGAAGAGGAAGCGAGGGTGTAAGGTGGATGCAACGGGGCGATTGCAATCTTCGCTGCTTCCATTCCTCAAACGGCAGGAGACAGAGAAGAGGAGAAAGAAAGGCAGAGAGAATTGGATCGCTGAAGAAAGGCTGGCATAGGAGGAAGCAGGAGAAACTTTCTACTTTTATTAACCACTTCATGCGCGAATGCGGTGGGAGTGGTATAGGTGGGTCCCACCGCTGAGAAGAAGAATGCTGCCTTTTAAAGGATGTTGGGTGCTAGTGCGCGAGCCTCTCGTTCGTATGATGTAAAACAAATTAAAAGACAACAATTAAGAATATTAGTCGAATCAGATTCTTCCTTTCATCGCGCAAATGACCAAATATGTTTATATCCATCTATTTTAATTCTGCGATGTTCGTTTCATGTGACTAATAAAGAATATGACCGCTATATATTAATATTTGATTTATGAACATTTTGGTCTCTTACAATCAAACATTAAGAGGTTTCAATGGATTCGATTGCTTAAATTTTAATTTCCTAATTTTAATATACATATTACAAAATATTTCCTAATATTTTTATAACCTTCTATACTCTTTAATAATTTACTTGCTTAAAATACCCCTTAATTGATGTTGCCCTTCTATTTTTATACAAAAATTGGTGATTAAGGATTCCATAACGCCATATGTAAAATTTAATTTATTCATTCCGTTATAGTAAAATAGTAAAGCTAAATAGATAAGTTCAAAGTAATCGATGTATACTATTTTAGAAAAGTTGAGAATATCATTTTTAACCATTAATATGACAATAGAATAGAATAAATTTCAATTGGATTTGACTAGCTATAATTGCAAATATTTTTTCATTTCCCTTTAAATTTTTGTATATATGTTATTATTAATTAATAATTTAAAATATTAATGAAATTAAGTAAATAATTTAAATGTATTTATGAGTTTTATAAGACAATTAAATATTTAATTTTATGCATGAATGGAATACATCCAGAAGTTTTCTTATTTGAAAATGTTTTAGACTTGGGGTATTTGTTTTTTGAGCCATGCGATATTTTGAAAAAGAGATATATTTGGTTATCCAAAATATTTAAATATATCGGAATGGTGGAAAAAATAGGTGGGCTTCCTTTGAACAGCAAGCGTCTAAAATTCAAATATTATGGAGGTTCAACCGCTTAGATTGCTTAAATTTTAATCTCCTATGTTTAAGATATTTGTACATACGGAGGAGGGTATGAGCAGTTAGCGTAACAAGTTAATTAACTAGCATAGATCAATTCGAAAGTGCAGTATTGTATTTCAATTATATTCCTCCGATGTTACTGTTAACTGTCCAATCGGTGATCTGTGCCGTTCAATTTATTCACCAGATATCGTTGATAAAAAGAATATCGGTATTATTATAAGGGATTTTGTAGGGAGTTTTTGGTTCTGTTTAGGTGTGTAGAGCATAAGCAATCCACGCAAAGATAACCATGGCCTACTTTTAACTTTTCAACTTGGATGCTTTATGAACTAAAATTTTAATTTAATCAATAGCCTTCGACAAATAATATTTTGATGATTTATTATTTATTAGGTACTTGACAAGTAGTCTTCCTTGAACAAATATGTCAATTCAATCAAACATCCTAAGTGCAATGTGGTAGATACAACATGCCAATTGATATCACTGTTTGACAAAAATGGTGATTTTGAAAATTAGACCATCTAAAATTTTCATATTACAAATTAGCACATTTATCTTTAACATTGTAATTTAAACCATATGAGTTTGAAATAAGTGCATATACTACAAGAAAAATTATTATATGCAACCAATTTTGGTTGATTACATATAATACTATATGCAGTCAACCATAATTGTATTATATGCAGCCAACATATAATATTATACGTAGCCAATCATAACTGCCTACGTACATTTTGGATGCATATAGTATTTATATACAATTAGTTATGATTTGTTGCATATAAGGATAAATGCCGCCAAAATGTTTGCTATATATAGTATTATATACGGTCAACCATAACATTTTGGTTGTACAGAGTATTTTATACAGCTAATAGACAACATTTCACTAGATATAATAATAATGAGGCCATTTATGGTTGGAATTTAGTATTATTTGCAACCACATTTGGCATCTTATACTTATATATGTAGCTAAAGAAATATATTTTAGTGTATGATCATTAGCAAAATAAATATTATTTTGGCAAAAATAGAATTATACAGATACTGGCAAATACTTTGTAATGCTTTTTAGCATAAAAACAAATATAAACCCTTAAGTTTCTCTTATAATTTAGTTATATGATTATATATAAGTAGGGGAAGGAAACCAACATATGTTATTAGTGATATAGGCTAATGAAAATTAATTATAATTTGAATTTATTATCTATTTTTTTATTCATATTATCCATATGAAATATGTATGGACGTGCCACATAACATGCAAAAAATGGCCCTAATTTTACACACTGAGGATGATAGGTGGAGCTGCAGGCGTCTACACATATGGCTGGTGGTAGGTACAACTACCCACGGTTCGTTTTATAGCAAAACTCCCGAATGTAAGTTGTTGTCCTTCCACTGGTGGTACTACAGGTGCCTTGTGGACCAGGTTGTATGTGCAAGTGGTATGGGAATAGCAGGCTCTTTTTCCATATTATGTGCAACATTCAAACATTTGATTTTTTTATTGAAGAAGCCATTACATAAGGAATTATCAATGAAGGAAAATGTTTGGAGTTTGAAATGGTATTGATGGGTTCCTTTTTGGTTTACATAAATATATGGTTTGTATTTAGTTCTCATATATGTGACTGAAAAGGGAAATTTCAATCAAGCAGCTAATCAGAGCATGGCCTATGAGCATTGTCAAAACTAGCATGCAAGCATTCATATCATTTCAAACAATTTCATAACTGTTCATCACATTTCACAAAGAGATCACACATTGAAACTCACTACATGAACACCCAATAGGAATTTTATAAAATATACCCTATTTACATTTTTGCTCCCCCAAAAGTAATAAATTATGAATATAAATGCTAGAGTCTTCTAAGGAGAGGTATGGGGATCCAGGTTAACTAAAGGGATGGAAGGCTCCCCATCAGTGAGAGCCTGAATGGATGTGAGCTCCTCTATTGTAAACATAGGCTCTAGATCCTGAGGGGGTGGTCTTTAGGTGGAGACAGTGCAAGTTGTGTGGGTCTAGACTGAGAAAGAAGTATGTCTAATTTTTTTTCTATATCAAAAAAAGTTCCTCTTAATTTAGTTGCTTCTTTCCTCAGGTCTTTCACCTCCCTTGACAACATGGTATAAGCTAAAGATCTAGGCATAAAGGTTGCAGGTGAGGCCCTAGGAGGTGAAAGAGTTCTCTCTGCACTAGGGCCCAAATCTTCATGACTTTCTCCACTTGCTTCTACACCCCCCTCGGAAGGTAGTTCATCTCCTCCTTCTCCTTCCCCTTCACTTCTATCATCTTCTTCTATTTCTCTCTAGTTCTTCTCTTTCATTTCCTAGATATAGTGTGAGACCTGGATGCCCATTCTTTTCAAGAGGTTAGCTCCCACCCAATCCTTCTTAAGTGATGATACTTGCAAGAAAGCTTCTCCATCTAGCGATATTTAGAAATGCACAAAAATCTTTATTAGCCACACACCATAGGGCACGAAGAGGTTTGTCCTCCGAGGCATGTGATCAAAGGTAGTAAACATAATCTTCGAGAGACCTTTTGGTAAGTGGAAATCTTCCAATGTGTTTTTGCCTCACCGACGATTCCTTGTTCCGTCGCTCCTAGCTTAGGCATGAACATGCATTCCAACACTTTTCTAAGCATTCTAAGTTCAATGGTAAGGTTCCTTATCCTCATAAATGAATCGGTTGAAGTATAAATATGGTTGATGGACAAGTTATTGAAAATCTCCTCATTTTTCAAACCATCATTCTTTTCTTCAGCTACTACACCTAGTATTTCACCTAGATGTTCTTCAGGGGATAGGTCAATTATTCCAAAGTCAATTTCTAATCCTTTCACCATTGATGCATAAGTGTGGAGTCTCCAGTTGAAGTAAAATATCAGGACTACTTCTCTATAGAAGGGTACCTCATATTCCAATAGACCACTCCAACTCTAATAATTTATAATAGCTCTAATGTCTGACCTACATCTATCAAGGAAGCCAAGGTCTATTTTCTTTTGCACATGAATTGGCCTACCTAGCATTGAAATATAAAACTTAAACTTCTTATCATCACCACCAAAATAATAGGCAGGCAAATCAAGAGGCTTAAATTTTGCTTTAAGAACTTTCCTTTCCTCTACTTTTGCAAGAAGGGATTCCAAATCAAACAATCTCACATTTCCTTCATCCGTTCTTTCTACATTCACATCTTCTTCTCTTTTATGCTCTTGGGTTAGGAGATAGGGATTACCTTCATGCATTGTAGTGCAAGTCCCTCTAGATGAGGAAGTTTGAGAGGTGGAAGCACCTCCGCTAGTACGAGGCCTTTTCAAGCTGCTCTGTGGCTTGGAGACCATGGTCTTAGGTGCCATGGGGTATAGATAAGTGAATGGAAGTGGTTGAGGTAGGGATTTGAGGCTTATGGAGTGTTGAGATTCAAAAGTGGAAGGGTATTTGGGGTGTAGTAGGCTAGGAGTTGGAAATGTCCGAAAATGGGAAGTGAATCAACACTAGCGTATTTGCCCTATTCAAAATAGCAGGCTCCTGTTATTGCAGGCGCTTGGTCTCTCATCCACAATTTTGACCTAGGTTGGATGAGCTCCGAATATTTGACTCTTATAGATCCCATTAATTATTAAAAAGCTAATTGAGTAAGCGGAGGTCTTACCAACAATTATCGGATGTGCTTTTGTAGATCATTTTATTCTTTCTTCAGCTCCAAGCCAAGCAACATCTTTATTATCATTCTTTTTATCCAAGCATGTAAATATTATATCATAAAATATTGCATAAAAAAATAATTTAAATAATTTTTAAATAAATATAAATTAATAAAAAAATATGATTTGTCAAAAAAGGGGAATTGACACTTAAAAAAAAGATATATGTACCATGCCTAAGGACATCAAATGGCATTTTTGTTTGAGACCCTTGATTGTTACATGGTATTATGTTACTTTGTAATCGAAGATAGCATTCTGAAACTTACATAGGGTCTAAAGCCATTGTATTCAAAGATTGTTCTTATGCATTAAAATTTATTATACTTGAACTATGTATGGAAAAAAATTTAGCTTTTTTTTTGCAAATATATGCACAATATTTGAGTAATATTGTAAGTAAATTCTCTTGGTTTTAAAAATGGTAATAATTCTTACATGAAATAATATTAGTGAAGAGCAAAGTTGTAAAGAGTATTAAAAAATCAAGTCTAGGTGCCCTTCAAATCAATCAATTTATCTTTTTGCTTGAAGGTGCTCTTGTCTAATTTTTGGGCGAACGATTGAGATAATTTAAATTCGATTTGAGGAGTAATATGGAGATGATCCATGTAAAAATTATATATAGGAATAGTATTTTCCTAATCCATAATCAAGTGAAAAATTAAATTATTTTGGGCAAAAAAATATCTAATAATTAAGCAGGAGTAACAAAATTTTAAGATTATATCGGGGTGCTCTTTATCTATATCTTAATTAGATTAAGACAAGATGGCAATAATAATTGTTTTATTTACTATGGAAATTATCCCCGAAGATTGTGCATGTACGTGAAATACCCTTTTTGACCGGCTCGCATGTTCTTTTCGGTAGGTGATATCTCGGGCGCTTGCAGTCTTGTCGGCGTCCGCCCGCATGATTTGCTCTGGCCTTAAATGTGATGGCTTCAAATCATCATTTCAAATGATCTTCCCCGTCCTTTGCCCCTCGCCACCCTTTACCCCTCCCCGTTTGCTCCTCGATTTTGAACAATCTTCACATCTTGCCCTTGCACAATCCGTCTCCATTCTCCACTGGCGTAGCCTATTAAAATCGACCCTAGCAACCCATTCCCTACAAGATTTTGTTCTTCGTTTCTAGGCGAAACTCGAGTACACCAAATGTTTGTGTGTGTGTGAATGTATAGGGTATGGCTTCAAAACAATCAGTTGCCATGCCCTAGAGCAACCGACCCATCTGGCTGTTCATAATGGGTGGGCGAAACCTCAACCGTTCAGAAAATGGTACGTAGTCCATAGACTACCTCTCTACATAGTCTTTGACTTGCTCATTGGCTGGTCCGTCGAAACAACTAGGATTCTGGGGATCATTCACTACTTCGTCGTCACTTCCTGTGCCTGCAGTAGCTACATGCTCCATTTTTCCGTTGAGAAAGCTGGATCGTCTTTGGCGAATCTTCCAAAAGGCCGCTTCCTGTGATCCCTGATCATGGCCGCTGGTAAGGACGCTGCAGGACCTAAAGCCCCAAGTTCGCAGATGGACTTGACAAGATTCAACTTGTTGCATGAGAGATCAGAAGGGATGCTAATAAATACAGTGGAGTTGGAAGCAAGATGAAATGGCTATGCAGGATGTGCAGGCACTGCTTGCGACAGATGGGAAAGGGCAGAATGAGAGACAGCACCGTCATGTGCAGTGGGAGGGTTGTTTGCCACTTTCTTCTTCCTTCCTCTAGATTTTCCCATTTCCGAAATGCTCCTAGAAGAAGGAAAGCTTGAATCTTCTACGTAGGTTTTGAAGAAAGATTGGATTTTGGATCTTCGATAATGAGAATGAAGGGAAAGGGAAGAAGGAAAAGCTTGATTCTTTTGTTTGATTTTTTATAAAAGATTAGATTTTGGCTGTTGGGTTTGGCTTTCCAGTAGGTTAGAGCAACAGTGATGGTGGATTGATAAAACTCGGATTGATGGTGGATTAATCCAAGTGGGCTACAAGCACTATTCAGTCGACAAACACATGGAATAGTCTCAATATGCTAAATATTTGATAAGATTCTAAGTTATGAAATTAAAGTTGCAAAAGAAAATTGTTGAAAAAGTGGAACAAGCTAAATCAAAAATCATCTTTGCTTCTACAGTGAAATAAATAATCAATGTCCGTCGCTCCACAATGTAGATGTTTGCAAGAAATCCTCTATAGCATGAACAGAAGGCCCTTTTCAGCCGCTCTGTTCTTCATCAACAATAGCTGCTTTCATCACTGATTCAATTGCCTTTGCTTTCCTTCGCATTTCTTTATATCTTTCGGAATCTCTGTCCATCACCATTCAAATCACCCTTGCAATCTCAGCACAGCTAATTTCTGCTTCACTGCCCCCGACAATCTCCACTCCCACATCCAAATCTTCCAACCGCTTTGAGTCAAGGAACTGGTCCACAGCTATGGTCACCCAACAACTGGCGCGCTGTGCCTGAGAGATCTAGCGTCAAATTCCAACCGCAGTGGCTGAGGAATGCACCAGTCGATACATGTTTTAGGATCTCCAACTTCCTTATCAATAGCCCTAGCTTCTTCTCAGTCATTTGATGTTCGAATCCTTCTGGCAACAACGCAGCTCTGTAAATCCTTGGCGAATCCGGTGGAAGGCCTTATAGCCCAAATGAAACGCATTCCGCTATCTTCCAATCCCTTGGCCAACTCCAGCATTGCTTGTGGGTGAATGGAATTCTCAAAGCCAAAGGACACGTAGAGGACGGATTTTCCAGGGTGTTGATCAAGCCACTCAATGCACGATTCTGTTCTTACAAGGGTAGAAATTTGAGCCGATTGCATTGGCCCGATAGCCCAAACCCGCTTCCATATCTTCTTTATCTCTTCTATCGCCTCCTCTTCCAACTCCACTATATTGATTAGCATCCCTTTCGATTTCTCATGCAACAAGTTGAATGCTGTCATGTCCATCTGTGAACTTGGGGCTTTAGGTCCTGCAACGTCGTTACCAGCAGCCATGATTGCAGGAAGCGGCCTTTAGGAAGATTCGCCGAAGACCATCCAACTTTCTCAGCGATGAAATGGAGCATATAGCTACTGCAGGCACCGAAAGAGATTAAGAAGCAGTGTAAGAGCCCCAGAATCCTAGTTGTTTCGACGGATCAGCCGATGAACAAGTCAGAGACTATGGAGAGAGGTAGTCAACAGACCACTTACAATTTTTTGAATGGCTGAGGTTTCGCTTGCCCGTTTTGAACGGCCAGATGGGTCCGTGTCCAGAGCAGCCTGGCAACCGATTGTTTTGAAGCCAAACCCCATATATATATATATATATATATATATATATATATATATATATATATCTGATTTTCTACAAGCGCCGGTCTATTAAAGTGGTT
>JAYJMB010054691.1:0-28046 GCA_036873735.1 Pouteria campechiana
CCTATTTACTTGGATGGATGAGATTTTGTTGATTTTCGTTGAATTATTGATTGCCATGTAGTCTACTTATAGAGTCTATTTAGACTCACCCTCGTTTTATTTTTTTTAGTTGACAGTTCAAGTACAGAAGAAGCAAGATTGGTAAGAAAGTATAATAGTTGAATCTGTATTTTTTTTGTTTGGTAATTGGAAAATTTCCATTTTATGTATATTGAAATTGTAATTAATTTATGTCTCATAATGTATAATTGTAATTTATAATCATATTAATGTAATATTGCAGTGTGAGGTGTATGGCGTATTTTGAACGAAAATTGTATGGTGATGTGGTGGATTCATTGTCATCATGATGCAGCCGCGGTCTTGGGGGAGCCTGTGGAGTTATCAGGATGTTGCGTGGATGACTAGAGAAATATTAGAGTGTATAATTTTTACTTTTATGAATTATAATAAAATAAATATATCATAATATGTGATGAATGGTCGTACCTAGGTGGATAGTCTTATTTTCAAGGGAGACTCTGTCCAATTTTCTGTAGAAATTAGGTCAACAAAAAAAAATTATATATCAAAGCAACCCACTCTGGAGGTGGGAAAATCATGGTATGTTCATGTGGATTTATGGTGTAAAATGGATTAATGGCCCTAGGAGGGTGGGGAGTTACATTCTGGTCATTCATATGATGTTTATCCTTCTAGGCAGGGTTTTGCAAATTTTTTGGAACAAGCCAATGCAATGAACTTCTATCTACAACTAGAAACCCCATGATGATCCATATTCAAAAATATATATATATATATATATAATCCTAGTTAAAGAGGTCATCCAAATTTTTTGTTGAACAACAATTAGAATTAGAATCAAGTAGGAACATCTTTTCAACCTAAGAAGCCCACTCTTCAAGAAACAATGAAGAGTTTTGTCTATGCAACTAAAACAAGATTCCACAATGTGGAGGCACCCATGAAGAAGATAGAGGCTCAGTTGGGGCTGATCGCAGAGGCTGTGCAGAGTTATACACCTAGAAAGCCATCAAGTCAGCCTGAGCAAGCTAATATGATTACAATGTTAAGTTGTAGTAAGGTAATTGATGATAAAGTTGGTGATGTGATTAACAATTCTAATATTTTTGTAGATGATGAGTAGGAAGTGAATACAAGGAGAGCTATCTTCCCAATTCTTAACCCTCCAGTCAACTACAAACCACCACCACCTTATGATCCACCAATCCCTTTTCTAGGCATTTGAAGTAGAATAAAATTGTTGGAAAACTTTGTGATGGTACTGATCAAATTTTGGCTTTAGATGTCTTCCTACAAGAAAAAGCTAGTAAGATGATAGAAAATCTTAATGAAGATTCAACAAAGGAGGAAACTTTTGCAAAAGTGTATTTGAAGCAATTGATTCATTCTTTAAGTTATGCATTTGTAGGCAATGATTCACTCATTCTAGTGATTATTTCTTCTTCTTTTATAATCATGGAAAAGGAAAAGCCAATGCAATTCCAAGATCATACTGTGAAGTTTGATATTTTTAAAGAGATGGAGCTATCCAATGAGAACAAAAATGGCTGCAAGATAAACGGAGTGGATGGAATGATGGAGGAGTTTTCATTAGAGTGCATAAAAATAGTTGAAGGAGATGAATTAGAAGAAGCTGATCATTCAATGATGTTTTGTGAGCACATAAATTTTACAAGCCACTACCAATTTTTAAAGAGTCGGAACACCGAAGAGCCAAATTTCAATTCAAAGATGGAAAGCCATAGTCGGGATGAGGCTTTAAATCAAGCGCTTCTTGGGAGGCAACCCAAGCTTTCTGAAGTATTTTTATTTTCTTCAAATTTTGCTTAGTTTGTTTATTTTCTTTAATTTTATGATTTTTTTATTAATTTCTTATTATTGTGCATTTTGTAGAAGGAGGAGTTCTATCTTCAGAAAGGAAAAAGCAACTGTACATTTAGAGGGACATCTCCATAGGAACTCAATCAACTTTTAGATGATGCCAAGCCAGCTCTAGAAGAAGAGGATGAGAATGCACTCTTTCAGGAAAGCTCTTTTACTTAACCATCTTTCATTATTTCACATTGAGGATAATGTTTGATTTAAGTGGGTGGGTATTTTGACATTTGCATTCAAGTGCATTCAGATTTTGTGCAAATTTTATTGAATTTAGGTATAATGCTTCACTTTTGATGACTTAGCTAATGAAAATCCATGAGCAACTATGCAAACATGCTGAATTTTTAATGGTTAGTTTGATAATTTTCTCTTGATGGTCAATAACATATGCTAAGTTTTTTATTACTATTGCATAGGATTTAGAAAGGAGGATAAATGCTACATTGTGATTTAGCGATTCTTGTGATAAGTCCTTTTTCATGACTGATGAAAATTTCACTAAGCATATTATGTTATGATCATGGAAAGAGTATAATAATTGGTTGATAGTGTTGTGAATTTAGTGACCTATTTTGGTTAACATAAGCATGTTAGAACTTGTTCCATTATCCCTCAAAGCAAAATCCTAGATAACATGTTTAGTTGGAAGTGATTTAGGCATTCTTTGATTAGTTTGAGCCTTTTGAGCTAATCTGGTACATTCATTATCACTAGTGTCCCCATTGAGCCTTAATAAAAGAATAACATGTGCAAAGCATGTGAAAGACCATAATTCAACTTTTCTTTCTTTAGTCTCATCATCCAGACCTTTTTAGCTTGAAAAACCATGATTGACTTATTACAAGACATATTTTATGCACATGGTTATTAAAGAGGTATAAGAGTGCAACAGAAGATACATTTGGGGGTGTTTAAAAGAAGAATGCCATAAAGGAGGAAAAGGACAAAAGAAAAGGATTAAGGAATCATCTTTTAATTGGGGGAACCACATCTCCATGAACTCAAAAGAAAACAAGTATGGGGGTGTGGTAGTAATATAGCCCATAATTGAAGGGATCACATCCCAATGAACTTGACAGAAAATATATTTAGGAGTGTGATAGTAATAAAGCCTATAATAGTAAAAATAAAATAGAGAAAACCCTAAACAAAAAAAGTTAAGAGAGTGAACATTTATGTGCAATTCAATTATGATCTCTTACTTTGTGAATCCTTATTTGTTGTCTTTATTAGCCAAACTCAAGGTCCCATTACAAGTTTAACAAAGACCTACTGATTCAAGTGAACAGAGTTATCTACATTAGTGGAGAAGGATTATAAAAAACAAGCTTATGGGGTATTTTGTGAAGATCATTAGAATCACTGGTTTGGATATTGTTGACTGAAAAGCATGCATGTAGCATGAAATTGACACTACACAGACACACACACACACACACACATTTTCACTTCATGAAAGGATTGATGATGCATGAGTTTCATGAGATTACTAAGTAAGTGTCTTGAATGATTTCTGAGTTGTGTACATGTGTAATTTGTCTAGATGAGTTTTAGTTGCTACTTTGCTCCAAGATGATAAAAAATGTAGTTTGGAGGTATTTGATGACCTCATAATTTATCATATTTAATATCCAAATTCACATATTTTGGATTCTCAATTGAAAAAAATTTCATTAGTTTATAGTTATATTTGATTAAATATTTCACTTAATGGAATTAATTTGTGTTTTAGGCATCAAAACATGTCAAAAAGTAACTGAAGATTACAAAAGGCATCATTTTAAGGATACTTTTGGAATATATAGAGAATGATTTAAGAAAAATGGTCAACATAGAAGTTGTAGCCCTTCAAGTTATCCATCTAAAAATTAAGAATCACAAATTTGAAGATCATACGTAAATTTTATGTCCAAAACATTAAAACTATCTAAAGATTCCAAACCTGATGAATATATAACAAATGCATAACTTGCATTCAATTTTTGACATATTGAGGCTTCTTAGAAAATGTGTTTAACATAAACATTGTATTCCTTGAAGTTATGTTTCCAACTTAAAAAGAATCAAGTGATTCCAACGTCATATGGGAAAGATATAGTGAAAATTATAGACACTAAGAACTTGATATGGGCGTTATAAATTTTTGGTAATGCCATTCAGGTTGACAAATGCTCCAACAGTCTTCATGGATTTAATGAATAGGGTATTGAAACCCTACTTTGATTGATTTGTAATTGTGTTCATCGATGACATTTTGATTTACTCAAAAGACAAAGAGGAGCATAAATCACATTTGAGAATGATTTTTTAGAAACTCAAAGAAGAAAGGCTTTATGCAAAACTAAAGAAATATGACTTTTGGATAAACAGTGTAGCCTTTCTAGGCCATGTGATTTTGGGATATGGAATCTCTGTGGACCCTCATAAAATAGAGGCCAAGGTGAATTGGCCTAGTTGGCCCAATCCACTGAAGAGTTGCATGCTATTGAGGAGGTGCCTTCTATGACCGAGGTTCTTCCTATTGAGGAAACACCTTCTAAGACTAATCCATCTCCAACTTAGTGATGCCTTAAGAAGAATTCCAAGACATTGGCATCTCAGAATAATCAAAGCCAATCACGCTCAATGGAAAAAGATGAACCAGTTGCAATTGTCAAGTATAAAGGCAAAAGGCCTTTACAAGGTGATGAGCCAACTTTGTAGAAGCGTGCTAGGAAGTAGCCTATCCCACACACTGTGAGTGCTATGTATAGGCTTGCTTTAAGGCTTGCGTTGGCTTCCTTCTTCACCGATGCAATTAGAACTTCTACTTCCGCATGACTGCTCTCCCCAATTAGTTTTGAGCCGCTCATGACTACAGCTTTGCTTTGGGTGCCAACCTGACTGACTTTATCAACATAATGGATCAGTTGGTGAACCAAGGTGATGAATGGCTAGCAAGATGCAAGTCCAAGGGTCCCAATTAACCAAATTCAAGATCTTAGGGTTGAGCTAGAATAGGAACAAGGTTGAGCTAATGATGCAATGAACCAAAGCATTGGATGAATGTAGGCTGACATATAAAGTTTAAGGACAAATTGAACATTTTCTTGGATGAAAGTCTCACCCTGAGGATAGTGGACCAGAGCAACAAAATAAGAGAGATAAAATGAGATTGTATAGACCTACTTTCAACTAATGGGAATCCTTATCTTTCCTTATATCTTTCTATTCATAGGGGATGGGATTTATAAAGCCTTATATTTGTGATGTTGAGTTATGTCTTATGTTTCATAAGTGCATTCTTATACTGATTCAAGCATTGAATATTTATATGTGATTAAAAGAATAAAAGAGTTTTTTTAAGCACGGTTTATGCATGATTCTATTTGGTCTTATTTGGGTCTCTAAGGTGTGAGGATCTATTCCTTGTTTGTGCTGTCAATATATCTCTCCTATTGTTTCTACCAAGAAGATGGTTACTAAGATTTGAGCTATAAAATTAATGAGTCTCTCGGGAACAGGTGACCCTATGTGTTCTTTGCTTCGTCTATATTAGATGACATTTAGTTGAACAGATGATATACAAAGTTGAGAGGTGGACAAAAATTGGACAAGTTAGGATTGAGGGAATTAACCAAATTTGCTTTGTAAAAGAAGAGGGGAAGCATTTGAAGAAGGAATTGAGGTATGCTAAGAAGGCAAATGCTTGTTCAGATTTTCTTTTTACTACCCGCTGTATAGGTTATGAGGATGTTATGGGTCGAGCTGCAACTTTGGAGAAGGAATTATTTGAGGCTTAATAGAGGATTGAGGAGTTAGTGGTATTTATAGAGTTTTTAAGGAAGTTGATATTTTCCATTTTCTTTTGTTAAGTGGACTTTTATTATTCTTTTAAGGATTCTGTTCTAGTTTCCGTTTCATGTTGAATGTTATGACTATGAGTTTTATCTTTCTATCAATTCCAATTCTTTTTAAAAGATCAAAACTTTAATTATTGTTACAGAAGGAATGACTAGGAATGAAATTCGTATTCGAGACTTTAAACTATGAAGTTTCCTAGACAAGCTTGAATATGCCTTAAGACTATAATGATGTTAAAGTTTGTTCATTTTAAAGATTAATTAAAGTTTTCAAAATGATTTAGCTCAAGGCAATAAACTCATATCAATTCAAATCTAAGATAGTTCATTTAGAGGCATCTAGAATATACAGCAATGAAAAGGATAATCAAGTTAGACGACATATCTCTTTTGACGCTTTCTTTCATGAATTTCTCATTTGAGCTAATAAATGTTGTTGTCAGACTTGACTAATCGTTTAGCTTTTGCTATGAAGTTCTTGATGTTGCATCTGAGGTTTGATATTTTCTAGGATAAAATCTTGATTTGTTCAATTCTTTTCTTGCATCTAAAACTTAAGCTTGTTTGCTCATTTATTTGGATTTGTGAGTTGAGAAGAAGGTTTTGATTTTTAATTGTTGTCATTCTTCTTCTATACTCATTTTAAGCTTTCTTGCATGCACTTAAGAAATTCTTGCACTTTCTCTTCACTGATAGGCTCAAACAGATATCAACATGTATTGATAGCTTATCGGTGCAAAGTATCATCTCAACCACAATAGTATGCAAAGAAACAGGTTGATGAATTAAAATAATTTTCATGAATAGATAGAATAACCATTCTACTTTAATTAATCACTGAGTTATCTAAACTAGTACAATTGTGAATAGCAGTTAACTTTATAAGCTAGATCAACTCAGCTTTGTTTAATGATTTTGAGCATTATCATTTAGTTTAGTTATTTTACAAGTTTCATTTTGTTTTGCTTATGTTTATTTCTATCTTTCTTATCGTTAAGTTATTTATTATTTGAATGTTATTCATTTCTTACTTCATGATTATCTTTAGAATTTAATTTTTTATGTTTTTCAGAGTTTTATTTATCCTAGTGTGAATTATATATTCTTCCTATGTATATACATGAATGATCAAGATATGTACAGATGAATTCATAAAGGTATGCAAAAATAAAATTCCAATTCTAACATACATGAATTAGTAAAGGCAAACAAGTGAAGTTCTAAATGTGAATTCTAATGAATCATTGAGTGTGATTTGTCTGTTGTAAATAAGAGACAAACTCTGGCACTACAGAAAAGTCGAAATGGTCACTGAACAAACTCTGCTTTGTCTGGCTCGAATAAACTAAGTAGAGTTCTTCTTTTGTTCCATATTCATCTATTGAAAGTGATACTTTACTTTTTATTGAACAAATTGGGCTCTGCACTTCGTCTATAGATTTGTCTATAGTAAGTTGCAGAGGAATGTGCTTGTGCATTAAAGTTCACTTGTCCAAATAACTACTTTGTTATGCAGTTTCGTCTATCCTCACTATGCATTTTCCACTTCTTCCACTTTGTCTATAGTAATAGAAAAATTTGTTCCCATAGATGATGTCAAATTTCTTATTTGTTCTGCAATTTTTTGAGCAACAGATGGAGTTTGTCTCTATAATTTCTTGCTTACTTTATTCTAATTTTTCTATCTTTGGTCAGGTGAAGCTACTTGTACTTTGTATTTTACACTTTCTTATCCTTAGATGAATCCATTCACCAGGCTCTGTTGGTCAGACAGTTTCTTGTAGCACAAAAAAATCTACCTTGGATATATTTGAAGAAGTAGGCCTTGAATGGATAGGAAGATAAAGCTCTTGAATGATATTTGAAGGTTAAAGCTCTTGGCCTAGAATTGTAAAGATTTATGGAACGTTTTGTCACTTGACCCTTTTTCTTCTTCAACTCCTTATTACTTTGTCTTAGACAAACTATGGCCAATTTATAGTCCATAGTTTAAGCTCTATCTCCATGGCTTCCTCTTCAACTTTTTCTTTCATTGCATTTGTATATGGAGTTTTATCTCTGAGCTTAATAGACAAGGCAAGCTCCTTGTAGCTCATCTTTGAAGCTACTATTTTCTTCTTCTTCTTTCTCCACAAGTTGTAGTCTTCATTATACTTCATTTGAAACATAGTAGTGGGTTGTGGTTGTGGTCGTATTCCTACACTTACAACTTTTCTATGTTGTTAGCTCTGAATATATATATTATTCTAACAAAACATATTTATCATTGTAATTTGTATATGTTGTGGAGCAAGGATAACATTCATTTTCATTCAAGCACTTAATATGATAAATTATAGTGCGAAATATTATTAAACAAATTAACACATTAAAGAGTGATAACTGAGGTTAAGCACACCATGAAGTAAAAGATGTATGTTTGCATAATTAAACATTCATGATTATGTATACATTTCACATTATCAATTAACATAAATCATAATTATGCATATGATTATTAATGATTTAAGCACACATATTATTTTATCTTAATACAAGTTTTGTTATCATCAAAATCATATATAATAATTCAGACAGTCCCAACTTATGAATAATAAGCATGCTGAAATTTTGAAACTGCAATATAGATCTTTGATGAAATGGTGTTGGTTTGCAATTCTATGATAACATCTTAATTGTGTTATAGCTAAGTAATTAGCAAAACCCTAACCAAGGTTGTGTTAGAAACTTGAAATGAAATCTAAAGGTAATTGAATGATCATGAGATCTATGTTTCAATTTAGAACTTCGACTTGTGAAGCAAATCTTGGAAATACAAAGTTTACATCTAAATAAAAGGGTGGAGATTAAATTAAGGTAAGAGGGTTTATTTGGGTATGCATTTTAGTTGAACTTTCCTAAAAATATACACTGGGCACTATATTGTGAGTCCTACTATAAATTGCAGTATCATGCCTTCATTATGTGAATTTTATGTTTTAAAGTTGAATAATGAGGGCATTAATGTTTTCACATATTGATTTTGGAAACCAAATGTTAGTCCATTACTGTTAATATTGTATAACAAGTTGCTATGTTCATATTGTAACATGTCATGTTGAGATTAGGTTCTGTAGTGCGTAAACTATGATCAAAGAATAGGAGTTATGGAGCCATTTGATGTGTATTAATAGTTGTTGATAATGGGTTATTAAAAGTATTAATTAGAGGGAAATAGCTTGTTTAGACTTAGCAAATAAAGGAAGAAAAGAGGAGATAAATAGGAGAAAAGAAATAAGAAACAAAGCATAACATGGGGCGATGAATTTTAGCATCGTGACCCCAGATTTGGTGCCATGGTGCTACTACATGAAGGACAATGGGAACATGGGTAAGGGATTTTGGTGCTGCGGTGCCAGAACAGAACATGACAAATGCAGCGTGGCAGGGATTTCTGGCTCTACGGCGCCGGAATTCAGAGTTGTGGTGCTGGAATAGTAATTTATGAAACTTTTTGTTTTATTTTATTTTTAAATAATGTAGTTGTTTAAGGGATTCAATGAGGTTTTTCTTGATGATTTGGGTCAATTTTTCAAAGTTCAAATCCATGAAAATGATGTGTTACAAATTACACTATGAAATTAACATGTAAATGTTAATCACTATAATATTGCCAAAAGATCAATTACATTCTGTAATTGAGTCCAGTTTGATTTGTGACAAAGTTTATTTGTTTGTGACTGAGTCCACTTCGATTCATAGTAGAGTCTACTTGGTTGTGGCTGAGTCCACTTTGATTTATAACAAAGTTCACTTGGTTGTGGCTAAGTCCACTTGGTTAGTGGTTGTAACCACTCGGCTAGTAACCTCATAGGCAAATACCTATCGGTAACGGCGACCTATCATGCATGATGAAAAATGATTAGTAGCATCTTAAATGGACATTCGTTGTTTGATTATGTTATTGACTTCATGATAATAGTTCCATTATATGTGTGCATTTTATTACTTATGGATTAATTGCTTACCTATTTATTGAGTTGCTTGGACTTACCCTATTTTATTATATTTTGTTTTAGCTAACAGGCCCAGAGACGTAGCCCAATGAGGAGTTGGAGCACAAAAGGGGGATAGGCAATGACGTTTAGAGTTCTTTATCTTTTATCATCTTTTGGAATGTATTAAAAATGTAAATTTATGAGTTACACCAATTATGGAAATAATGTAAATTAAAAAGGGTAGGAAGGATCATGTGCATGCTATTACTTTAAAAGGATAGGGATGCTTTTCCACATTCTACTTTTACAGTGCGACTACAATTTTGGGCATCAGTGGGTGTGGATGATTGTACATAGGTTTAATAAGGTAAGTTTAGCAAAGACTCTCACCGTGGGTCCACTTGTTATTGCCTTAGTAACACTTTCGGATTGCGGGGTGTTACATATCAATCAAACCATGAGTAAGTCTAACTACTTTTCAAGTGCATGCCTGTACTTTAAGTTTGGCTACAAGGCTATCTAATTTACATTACTTTTTAAACATTTCTTAATGATGTATTTTATGTATTACATACATAATGTTAATGCATCTTTCATATCCAATTACAGGCTACAATATGATTAATCAACCACCTCACTTCCCTCATAGAGGTATTTCATCAAACATGTGATAAGCGCTAGTTAAATTATACTTTCTTCACAAGATGTCTCAAGGAACCTTTCTCTCTTACAATATTCTTCTTGTGTTTATCATGATATACACTTAAACAACTTTGAAATAACTCAATTAAGCTTTTAATTCAATCAATTTATGACTCACACAGCCCATATAGAAAAACACTTTTTAACCCCAAGTAGGTCATAACCCAAAATCAGATTTTTCACTCTTAAACAACCAAAACGAGTCCCAAAATATTTTAATTCATGCATTAATTATTTCCCCCCATGATAATTACACATAAGCAATGAAATTGGGAAAAATTACTATTTATAGATTAGGCAAAACCTTAGTAAAGCATAATTAATGATTCCACATGCCTAAATCACTTCCAAATCATGATAATTAACCTATTAGTATTTTTTCCCATGATTCCCACACCAATTTCACCATTTTTTTCCAAAATCTCATTGTTCACGAAAACCTTAGCAAGCATAAAATCCAAATTTGATCGAGGAAAGATGACTCACCACTAATTCCAAGCATAGCTTCCATTCATGAACAAGATTCCAAGCCCAAGACTCCAATTAGCTTCTTCCTTTTGCAACAAACCAGATTTTCTTCTATTTTCCACCAAATAAATAGCTGAAACTTGGGTCTACATATAAGATCAAGTGAATTTTCATCTAAGCAAGGTAATTTCCCAACTAAAATGGCAAGAAATTCATGGTTAGAAGGTTGGATTTCAAGGCTAGGGATTTGGGGAAGAAGAAGAAAAGGATAAAATGAAAAATGGGGCAAAACTGACTTTAAAAAGCAAGTTCATGGAGTTTGCCCATCGATTTGGTGCCACAGTGCCAGTTTCTGCTAGACACATGTGCACCTGCCTTCACGAACTAGTGTAGCAGCTCTACCATCTGGGGCCATAATGCCATTTTCCACTAGCCACCTTGTGCTCCACCTGCACGCAATGACACCGTGGCTTCGAGTTCTAGAGCCGCGGCTCCAGACCCTGCTGCCGCCCCCAAGTTTTGAATTTTCTTCTCCTTTTTCAAGCCTTCTTTGAACATCTATATTAGCTTTTCCTTTTTCATCATTTTTGTACATTATAATGGCATAAAGTGAGTAAAAAAAATACTTTAATTAACTAAGGAACTAGTCATCTAACCATTCACATATGTTTTTTCTTCGCACAATGATATTTAACTCACATGCATTTCATATAGACTTGTACCATTTTATTTCAAAGTAACTTTCTTCACCTTAATTCATCACTACAAGTAAATAAAACAAATTTATCCCCCATTTTCAACCACTCGAGTGTTATAGTATGATTTTTATGTTTTAGTTATTATTGGTTAGCTTTCATGAGTAAAGTATGTGTGTATAAGGATAAAAGTAGAAGTAAGTGCCGTATATGCAAAATTGTGTGTGTTGGCTTGAATTATCAATATATATGAGGAAACAAGCACAACTTGTGTAATGTATCATGTGGATATAGATTCGCAAGCTATGAAATAGTTTGAATAAATGGAATTGTAAACTTGCGATCATGATACCAAAAGTTTCAAGGTTGAAACTTTTTGTAAGGAGGGTGGTTTGTAACACCTAGGGTGTTAAATTTTGGTAATGATGTGCCTAAATACATTGAAGTTGTCTCCAATGTAATTTAATGATGAATTGAGGTGAAGAAATTATTTTGAAAATGAAATAATTCAAGCATGTATGAATCGCATATAAGGACAATGTACTAGTACAATTAAAACATATGTGGATGGTTACATGATTTGTTTTCTAGTTATTTGAGGCATACTATTTATGAATTTTGTGTTTTTAATATGTGAAAATATCATGTCATAAATAAATGAGAAAAATAGGAATGAAAAAGGGTTGAAAAAGGAAGAAAAATCATCAGAATAGGGGCAGCAGTGTCCTGCACAGCGACTCCACTTTAGAACATGGCAGGGCGATTTTGGCATCGTGGGGCAAGATTTGGCACCGCGGCACTGATCGGTGAGTAAAGTTGGTCAGGCAACTTTTAAAGCTCCACTTCATTCCATTTTCACCCTATCCATTTCGTTTTCCTTCCCACGCCCAAATCCTTTGCCTTAGCTTATTTTATTCCCAATTTCTTATGATTTTAGCTTGAAAGCAATAGGGTTTAGATGGGTAATCATTAAATTATGCATTTAAGCTTGAGTTTTAGGAATTTGGATGGTGGAAAATGCAAAAAAATCCAATTTTTTGAAATTAGAGGGAGCTGTTTGGAGTCTTGAGTTTGGATTTGCATTCGTGGGTGTAAGCCACATTTAGATTTCAAGGTAAGATGCTTTTCACCAACCGAATTTAGATTTTATGTTGGCTAGGGTTTTTATGAATAGTGAAATTTTAGGAGAATTGGTCGAATTGATGTGGGAATCATGGGGAAAATGGTTAATGCATGGATTATAATTTTTTGGGACTTGGCTAGGTTGTTTAGGAGTGAAAATCTAATTTTGGGTTATGAACTAATTGGGGTTAAAAAGGTTTTCCTATATGGGCTATGTAAGCCATAAATTGATTGACTTTAAAAGCCTAATTGGGTTGTTTTAAAGTTTTTCAAGTGTATATCATGTTATATATAAGATGAATGTTGGAGAAAGAAAGGATCCTTGAGACATCTTGTGAAGAAAGTATAATTTAACTAGTGCTTATCACGTGTTTGATGAAATACTTCCATGAGAGAAGTGAGGTGATTGATTAATAATACTATAGCCTTTGATTGGCTATGAAAGAGGCATTAATGCTATGTATGTAATACATCAAATACATGATTAAGAAGTGTTTAAAGAGTAATGTAAATTAGATAGCCTTGTGGCCAAAGTTAAAGTGCAGTTATGCACTTGAAGAGTATTTAGACTTACTAATGGTCTGATTGATAGTATCCAAAAACTCTAAAATATTGGCTTGACATGAGTTGGATGCATTTGCTTTTCTAAGTTAGGACCAATGAACAGAATGAGAAGGAATGGAACTCGAGACATTGAAAGATGGTTCCCCAGTGAGGTAAGTAGGCTCTTTCTTGGTTGCATGTATGATAAATGGGGATATTGATTATCCCATTTATTTGATTCTGGGCATGTATGATTGTTTCAGAATAGTGAACATCCCATGGTATCAGTGATATGTACATGCGTGTGTGGGCTAATGTGAATAATGGATATCTTGTGTCTTTCTATAGATTGATGTTTATTAGGTTTGGTGTATCGATGTAGGATGTATTGGGGATCGAGAATATCCCTTGATTCTTATGTATGTATGGAGTTATATGGGATAATAAGTATCCCTAGATTATTTTGAATATTTTATTGGTATGGTTGTACAGATTGGCAGGATAATAAATCTCCCCTAGTTGATCTCAAATGAGGTTGTGAGATTAATGGGATAAGGTATATCCCATGAACATGTTGACATATATTATATTAGGTGATTGTATGGATTCATGATTTAAGGGGATAGAAAATATCCCATGATTCTTCTTTCTGTGATATATTTGGTAAATGAAAGTGATGGGATAAGGGTTATCCCATGCATACAACATTATGTGAATGTGTATGGATGGAATGTGAAGCATTGCATGAGTTGTAATTGATAGAATAGTATGATACTATGCCTGAGTGGCACAGTTATGATCTATAGTGCCATAATGGCAAAACTTTGATGTTTGATATGTTTTACATAATAAAGATATGAGTTATGATAATCTATGCTTGATTGGCATAAAATGTAAATTGGATTGATGAGGACTGGAGCCTCATGGACGTATATGTTCATGGTGTGATTTCATTATCATATTTTATTTATGTTCTGGGTTAGAACATGAAATTTTTTATTATTGTTTACTAACTTACCTACTTACTGAGTTTCCTAAACACACACCTTCTTATTGTATGTTTTTAGTGAATAGGTCAAGCAATGATGCCTAATGATTGGTTCGGGCTGGGAAGCAATGTTTGAAGATGTTATTCTTGTATTGGTATGAATGGGAAATGTAATCTGGTTGTGTCATTGGTAATTGTATTCAAAAGACATTATATGATGTATAATGAAATATATGACATATCATAGTGACTTCACTATATTATAGTGATTGGAATTTTATTATACTAAGAAGATAGATTGCCATCATGATCAATTCTAATCTTGGGCAGGCAACTATGGGTGTGGGTATTAGTTTTATGGTTAGTACTATTGTTTTATAATTATTGAAATTTTGATAGATCCTTATATTTAAGGGTAGACTCTGCCAGATTTTTGGTAGAATTTTTCCTTAGAAATGAGGAAAATACAGGGTAATGGTAAAATGCATAGGCCCTTTGGCAGGGCATTACACCTTCTCTTTGCTTTTCACCTTCTCAAAGCTTGTTCAAAATGAGAAGAAATTGTTAATTATATCAACAAGAAAGGACCATGGTGTTGAATTTGAAAACAAAATGTTTTTTGATTATTGTGAAGATAAAGGAATTCACCATAGCTTCTCAATCGCTAGAACTCCATAGCATAATGGAGTTATGGACAGAAAGAATAGGACAATTCAAAAAATCACAAGAACCATACTAAATGAGAGCAAATTGTCATCAAAATTTTGGGGAGAGGCAGTTAGCACTGCTTGTCATGTGCTAAATAGAGTTATCATTGGAGTAAGTTTGAAGAAAATTCCCTATAAGCTTTGGAAAGGTAGGAAACCAAATATTTCTTATTTCAATTCCTTTGGTTGTGTGTGCTATGTACTAAACAATAGGAAGGATAACCTTGGGGAGTATGATCCAAAAAGCGATGAGGCTATCTTCCTTGGTTACTCTTCTAGTAGCAAAGCATTTAGAATTTTCAATAAGAAAACTCAAGTTCTAGAAGAGTCTATGCATATTACATTTGATGAATTTGTATCAACCCCAAGGAAGTAGGTTGATAGTGATGTAGATGAAACTATAGGAAAGATGAAAGAGCTACATCTGGAAAACCAAAGTGGGGAGAAGAAACCTCAAAGCAAAACAATTATCAAAATGCAGAAAATGAAAAGGAGGAAAGTGTAGGTAATGTTCCCTTCCAACACCTATGTAATTTGAAGTTTGTGCATGCCCATCCCAGAGACCAAGTCATTAGTGATATCTATGATGGTGTTAGAATAAGAAGATCCATGTACAACATTTGTAGACATTTTTCTTTTATTTCTAACATTAAGACCACTTGCATCGATCAAGCCCTCACTGATGAAAATTGGATCATTGCAATGCAAGCTAAACAAGTTTGAAAGAAATAAATTTTGGGAACTAGATGGAATACCTAAGCACACTAATGTAATAGGAACCAAATGGGTCTTTAGGAACAACGTAGATGAAAGTAAACTAGTGTAAGTCCCAAGGTGTTAATTTGGGGTAATTATGTGCTTGAGTATATTGGCGTTTTCTTAAGCATGCTAAAAAGTTGGGATGAGTTAAGTTACAGATGTGGTAATGATCAATTGATATGATCTTTAGTATTTGAGTGGGGATTATTATGTATTTTAATGTGATATTATGATGTTCATATGTCATTATTAAGGTGGAGTTAAAAAAATGAGAGAAAACAAGGTACAAAGTGAAGAAAATTCATAAAATAGGAGGGGCAGCAGGTAAATGTCGTAGCATTGGAATTTGGTGCCCCAGCATGGTTTCAGAAGAGGAGACATTATGGGCATCCAGTCGGTGGATGCCAAAGCATTGGAATCAGATGCCGCAACATTGGAATCAAATTCCATTGCATCACTTCAACAACACAATTTTTGGAGGTCTCTAGCGAGTTGACGTCGTGACATTCAGTTCGATGGTGGATTGGAGCACCAAAAAATGTGATGTTTTATGTGTTGGCCCTTTTTTCTTTCTCCCATTCAAACACTTCTTCCTTCTCTCATGCCCTAGCTACTGCCTAGTCCAAGTATGCCCCATTTTCATGCTATTTTAGTTAGGGATTGATCTTGTTTATGAGTAAAATTCCTTAACCTTGCATCCAAGCCTAAGCTTCCTCTATTTAGACAATGGGAGATGGAAGAAAAACCATGGTTGCTACAATCCATGGTGGATTGTTAGGGATTGGAGGCCAGAATCATGTTCTATGGTGGAAGCCACATATGAATTGGAAGGTAAGTTCATTTCCCCAACCGAATTTATGATTTCTGCTTATTAGGGTTTGTACCCAACTAATGAACAATGATTATTTGAGGAAAATGATGAACTATTGTTTGATCCATGGGGAAATGATTATTTGGCTAATTGTGATGATTTTGGGAGGAATTGCAACTAGTAATGTTCCTGTCCACGAACTGGACAATAGTTTAATAGAACTGTAAATGGGTAATTTGGGTATAATGAACTTATGCAATAATTGAAATGAATTGCAAGTGTTATTAGCTTGAGAATAAGATAACTTCAATGTTAATTATGTTGTAGAGTTAGTATATGTGACTGGAAGTGAAATTCTATCAGTATGTTGTAATAAGAAGTATCAAATTCAGTGATGCATGTTATATGTTTGTTAAAGTGTTTCAGTAAGAAACAAGATGCAATTTGAATTGTACCCCATGTAACATGCATAGGACCAAATGAGGATGAATGAGAAGTTATGGAGCTTGAGGTGTTATGGAACTTGAAGCATTATGAGGTAAGTAGGCTTTTGTTTCTTCTGTGAATGTATGGTTTGATAAGGATATCGAATATCCCATGTTTGAATCCAGGCATGTATGTATGATTGGGGATAGTGAATATTCCGTATTTCTAAAGTTGATATTTATTTGATTTTATTTAATACATGACTATGAGGGATAATGAGTATTCCTTGGATTGCAAGGATTGGTGTATCTTTATGACATGAACATGTGATTACTGGGGATAAAAAGTATCCTGTGTCTTTGTGCATAATGATCATTTTTCTTGTGTATGGATGTCTGAATGAAAGGGATAGAGAATCTCCCAATCTTTTGTTGGATAGTATATCTTGTATTGCTGTGTTTTTCATTATATGGACTAGTGGGGATAATAAGTATCCCCAGTCTTTCTCCCTATGGTCAAATGTGGGGAAATAATGGGATAGGAGATATATCATGATTGTGCCAATATATATTGTTTTGAATGAATGTGCATATTGATGGAATGGGAAGCATTCCATGATTTTTTTATGACATAGTGGTATGATATGGTGTTGGAATGGCATAGTTATGATGTATGGTGCCTGCATGGAACAATTATGATATTTGATATGTATCATATAGTAAAGAGATGACTTTTGAGATTATATGCCTGAATGGCATAGGTTGTGTATGAGAATTATGAGGACTTGAGCCTCACGGGTATATATTCATGGTGTGATTAGATTGTCATATTTTATTCATGTTATGGGTTAGAACATGTGGTTTATGATTAATTATTATTTAACATGTGGTTTATGATTAATTATTATTTTCTATTGTGCCTCCTTATTGAGTTCGCCTGGGATTCCCACGTACTTATTCTATTTTTTTAGCTTACAAGACAGGTAAAGAATCCCAACTTTGGTTTAGGACTCGCGAGCAAGTCATGAAGAGGTCCCTTGTAGTATAATGAAATGAAATTGTAATTTCATAATGTATTTGTATGATTGTAGTTAAGATAATTCAATTTATGTATAAAAGGAATGTAATTGGCATGTCCTAATAACTATTGATGACATTATGTATGGATTGTGTGATTCCAGAGAGGTGTATTGCCATCATGATTCATTTCAATCTTGGGAAGCTGTGGGGCAGCTACGGGTGTATTTAATGGTTTATCTCATTGTTTTATGATTTTGGACATAATGAATTTATATAATTAATGATTACATTGGTTTAGATCTTAATATTTTAGGGTAGACTCTGTCAAATTTTGGCAGAATATTTTTCATAAAATGAGAAAATTATGGGGTAAGGGTAAAATGCATAGGCCCTAGGAGTGGGGTGTTATAACTAGTTATAAGAAATAAAGTAAGGTTGGTTGCTACGGGGTATTCTCAATAAGAGGGAATTGATTTTGAGGATTCCTATGCCCCTATAGCAAGATTGAAAGCCATAAGGATGCTATTTGTATTTGCATCCTATATGAACTTCAAATTATTCCAAATGGATGTAAAAAGGCATTCCTTAATGGGTATCAAAAGGAGGAAGTATATGTAGAGCAACTTCTTGGACTTAAGCTTGATGATCAACCAAATCATGTTTACAAACTTACTAAAGAACTTTATGGATTGAGACAAGCTCCAAGATCTTGGTATGAAAGATTATGTAAGTTTTTTAGTGATCATAAGTTCAAGAAAGGAAAAGTTGATACTACATTATTCATAAAAAATGATGGCATGGATATCTTGATTGTTCAAGTTTATGTAAATGATATCATTTTTGGTGCCACTAATGAGGCTCTTTGCTAAGAATTTTCAAGGATCATGTAAGCTAAATTTGAGATGAGCATGATGGGAGAGCTAAACTACTTTCTTGGACTGAAAATCAAGCAAAAAGAAGATAAAATTTACATATGTCAGTCCAAGTACACAAGGGATATGTCAACATGGAATAAGTGAAAACTATAAACACTCCTATGAGCACCTCAACAAGGTTTGACAAGGATGAAAAGAGTAAACCAATAGATCAAAAACTATTTTATAGTATGATTGTTTCCTTTTGTATTTAATTGCATCAAAGCTAGGTATGCTATTTAGTGTGTGTTTATGTGCTAGATCTCAATCGAATACAAAAGAGTGACATCTAACTGCAACAAAATGAATTTTTAAGTATCTAATGGACACACCAAATCTAAGGTTTTATTATCCAAAAGAATCTAGTTTTGAATTAATTGGATATTTAGATGCTAACTTTGGAAGATACAAAGTGGATAGGAGGAGGACTAGTGGAACTTGTCAATTCCTTGGAAATATATTGGTCTCTTGATTTTTAAGAAAACAAACTAGTATTGCTCTCTCCACTATAGAAGCTGAGTATATAGCAACTAGGAGTTGTTCTACACAATTGCTATGGATGAAACAATAACTTCTAGATTATAGTTTGGTTTATCAAGACATTTCCATAAGGGTGTGACAATACTAGTCTAATATGCTTAGCCAAAAATCCTGTGCTACAGTCACGCACTAAGCATATTGAGATTAGGCATCACTTTATTAGAGATCATATAGAAAAACATGATGTATGCTTAGAATATGTGCTTATAAATGCTTGACTTGCCAATATCTTCACTAAGCCATTGTCACTAAATAGTTTCTATAAATTTAGAAGAGAAATAGAAATGATAGACAGGAATACATAAGTTCATACATTGTCATGTTCAAAAAGCTATGTATTTGTGATGATTTACTCAAAATGTGAAATTGAGTGTTTGTAATGATTTGTTTGAAAATGTATGATATATTGTTGAGAAATTGTGTTAGGGAAAGGTTAAAATTTAGTAAAAACGAGAGCACATAGCTTAGGAAATGATCTCTGGCACTAGTGCCGCCTGGGCCCCAAGCACCCGCAGTCCCAAGTGCTAACACCAAAGGTGCCTATAGATTTGAAAGGGGTTAAACCCCTCCATGCCAATTCATTTTCTATTCATTCCTTTCTCACTCCTACTCCCTTGTTCTTCCTAAATCTCCATTTTTTTCGAACATTTATTAAATCCCTTCATTATTCTCCCATTTTCATCACTTGCATCACTTCCTACACTCAATGACTCCAAAAGTAGCAGTCTCCAAACCCAATGAGGAATAAAGCACCCTAGGACGAGACAGGGGGCATCTACATTGAGGGACTCTATAGCATCTAGGACAATCTGCTTCACAAGAAGCTATCAAGGTAATGCATCCTAACCCACTCATTCATTTGATCATTATAGGGAAGATGAGACAAGTGGAAATGGGTTAAAAAGTAGGAGGAGAAGACTTTGGAATTTTTTATTTGAGAACATTACCAGAAGAAGTGCATGGCAAGAAGGTCCCCAAACCAAAATTTCATTTTAGGGACCTTCCAGATTATTACTTTGAAGCTTAAGGAAAGAAATTCAAATTTTATATTATTATGCTTGGGAAGCCTGTCCATGTACCCTAAAAGATAGATTTTGATTTCCTAGATAGGTGTAAATCAGATATAAGAGCCATGATAAACTACCAAGGGTGGGGTGAACTCATGGAATATGATGCCCCAACTGATCATGAGTTGGCTCTAATATTTTTCTTCAATTGGAACCCTAAAGAGTACTGCTTTAGTGCAAAGGAGGTAGACATCAAATTTGCCACACATATTGTTTCACCTTACTAAGGTGAGATTCTAGGAGTACCTTGTGATGAGGAATAGCTAAGATTGAAAAGTGAGGAAATCTTCAATGCTTTGTCTATTAGAACCTTAATGATTGTATACAACAATGTTGATTGTTATATGAGGACAAATGTCATGCCCTACTTTTCGAGGCACGACCTACCATATTGCACTATATTCCACCTAAATATGCCTACTTTTAGGGTGGGCTACTCGAGTCCCATTTTGGAACACCTCGGCTCGGAGCCTAGACCACTCACTATTCCCTTACAATTCCCTATTTTATTTTACTTAAAATTCGATAGAGTATCCCCTAAATTATTAGGCTTTAACCTATAGAATTATTTATTAAATATAATAAAGCAATAATATAAATTCTAAAAACATACACAACCATGCTCCCACAGCCCAAGATCTAGGTGAATCATGATGGCACTCTACATTATTAAAATCATAGTTATTTATCATGACAAACGCTTTAATATGACATACCATTACATTCCATTATGCACCAATTGATATCTTTCAACTACTATTATACAAATCCAAATGAAACTAATTATACATCACTTGGAATCTTCAAATACAAATATGCAATCATATACAAAATAAAATTACAATTCCTTCTCATTATACATGATTTAAGATCATTTGAATATGAAGGTTCAACATTTAATCCTCATACACAAAGGGATTCCAATCCTAATGAAATAATACACCATTTATTCACAATATACATTTGCATCTCAAATAAATTAGTCTACCGCACATATAAAAGCCAATTCATAAATAGAACCCATACATGAAAATAGGGAACCATAATGTTTCCCAATACTATAATAAAAGAATATGTTCTCCCAAATCTAATCATCAAATTTATGCTCTCAGGCATAACTATATTAAATTTCATTCAAAATAACATATAATCACATCTCAGCATAACTCATCCAAATCATACATCTTGGGATTCTTAAAATCCCCAATCCATATAGCCAAAGTTTGAGAAATCATAGTAAAATTTGGCATATCACCATCCCTACATAATGAAACATCAAGTAAGCCAAGGGAGTGATCCATCCCTTTCAATCATGCATGTATACTCATATTGTACATGTTGAATTCATGGGATGTCTAACATCCCCCTTCATTCATACCAATCTATGTACCATATCATAATTCATGGGATAACTTTTATCCCTATTCGATCAAACAAATACACAGATACAAATCATCTCCATAATTTTTTCACTCGACCTTTGATTCCATCACTTGAGTTCCACATCAACATTCCATAGCTTTACACCCAACTTAATTTACCCTACATAAATTACATACATCACAGATTTAATTTTCACTTGGTTTCTTATTGAAACAACTCGTCAAACATATATATACATTACTTAACATACCTAAACATTGCTGTCCACTTTGTGGATAGCAACCTTCATAGTTTATCTCAAATCAACTCACTTCAAAGCATTTCAATTAACTAATTAGTCATTAGACCCATGATAATTATACCAAATCATGAATTTTTCCTAATTTCCACTATTCATGAAACCCTCACATAGCATGAATGATGGTTTCTCATGGCTAAGCAATTCCAAAACCTCATAATTAATAAATTACATGTTTCCCCCATGATTTAACATCCAAACCCATCAATTTTTGCCCAAAAATCACTGTTCACAGCTTATATGAAACCTAAGCTTAGGGTGAAACATCATGTCTTAGGCTTAATTTAGTTCCAAAAAATGCTTAAACATAAATTAAGCATTTCCCCTATAGTTCTAAGAGAAAACCCATCATCTTCCCCAAAAATCTTATTCTTCCCAAAATTTTCTCAAAACCCTTACTTAGCAAAAATATGAAAATCAAATGGTGGAAACAAGTTTACCTTCATTTTAGAGCATGGTTCCTTGCTCTATATTAGACTCCAGGTCCCTTTCCACAAGAATCCACCATGGATTCCAGAAAACTCAAAAACTCATCGTCTTCGTTAATTGAAATAGCCGAAACCTATCTCAATAGGCATGCTTGGATGCTTGCTCACCTAAATTGCCCTTTATCCTTGCAAAAATGGCAAGGGTTAAGCTTAAATGGGGTAGGGTTGGCATGGGAGAAAGAATGGAATAGAAAAATAATAGAACAGAATGGGCTCGGGGGTTAAAAAGTTGAGTGACTGACTTTACAGCAAAACAAGCACCTCTGTGCCCAAACTCCCATCCCTAGGCTACAAGTTGGGTGCATAGGTGCCCATTTGGGTGCATGGGTGCCTAAAAATCTGACTCTTGGCAGCAACTTGGGTGCATAAGTGCCCAAAATTTGGCAGCCTGACACCTCCTCAGTATTTTGTATATATTTTCCTGATATAACATCGAATTCATGTGATTATTGATTCCTTGGAAATATAACCTAAAGGGATACAACTTTCATGTTGAACACTTTTATGAATTGGTCGATAAATATGCCAAAATTTGAGCATAAGTGGTCCCATGTGTAATGTTCAACTTACCTTCATCGTATCTTAATGTTTAATACATAAATTAACTCCAAAATCATGAGATGTTGCATTTGCATCATAAGTCACTTTACAATTTCAATTATTCCTACACCTAATCATCCCAAAATGATGATTTACAGGAATCACTCTCACTCTAAGTTTAAGTAATCACTTGTACCCTTCTAATTGCAACAATTTGCATTTTTCACTTATAAACAAACCACCACAAGTCCAATTTCTTATAAAACATTCCTAATATTCCCATAATCACTTCACGCATATCACATGCATGAAATGAAACATGTTCATGCTATTCATCATCTTATTTGAGGTCAGATTCCAAAAACCATTCATTCCATTCTTTTTAACTGAATTTTCTACTATACATAATTCCATAAGCCATTTCCTTTCCAAATTAAATCCAATACTAAAACTAATGCTTCACACACACTATAAGGCATATGATAACTACTTCAGGCCATTCGTATAAATCATAGACATTCGTTTACTCGGTTTCACCACTTCAGTTCTTTTTCTTCTAAATGCATCTACATAGCTCACAATAATGAAATTTGTAAAAGTCATGGACTCAATTCTACTAATATCTGCATAAGCATGTTTCAAACACCTTAAACATCATGTGTAGTTATTCATCCATTCAAAATTTTGTAATTTAATGAAAATCTCTTGTTGAGCTCTTTTTACACCACATTTAACTCAATAGCTCAAAACTACTAAATTATCATAAAAACCCCATTTAATAGCTCATGCATATCACATTTCACATAATAAACATGCTTCATTAGTTACTAAAGTCATAAACATAACTTTACTCAAAATCAGCACTTGGGTCAATTTCATTCAAAACTACTAATGACGCCATTTTCTTTGTTCAATTCAGTTTTTCATAACAAATTTCTTTATAATTCACTATTTACCACCTCAATTCCTCATTTTTCTGAAATACAAAAAATTTTCCCTAAATTTCAACAGAACTGGTGTTACAACAAATGATCTTTCTATTGAAGTAAGGATGTGTAATGCCCCACTTTCTAAGCACTACTGTAGGGCAGTATCATGAGAAACTTTGGATAGAGTCTACCCTATACTGGCCATAGGCAACTCGTACAACACATGATCATATATATAATCATGCATACTAAAATCACTTTAACTAAACATCACACACCCACAGCTTGCCCAAAATCAATAGTCATATTATGATGGAGGTAGTCAGAAGGATTTCATACAATTTATATATCCCAAAAATGCCAAAAGGGAGAATTTCATAATTATAACTCTTAATGGGTACGATTCAAAGCTTATCCTGATCCTGAGCTCCAATCCCACATTGGGCTCTATCTTAAGGCCTGTCAACTAAGAACCACACAGGATGAGTTAGGGTAACTCAATAAGCAGGTATATGACTAAACAGTAATTAACAACAGAATAATAAAATCAGGATCATACTACATATATATACAACTCTATAACACACTGAGTCTCATAATAGCACAACAATGATTTATTAGTATGATGCATCCATTATTAGTAATGAAGTCACAATATAATCTTGTAATTCATCCATACTCGGTTCATCCTTAACTCAGTCTTAACACACCACTATCATCATATTATTCACTTCCATTCATACCCATGCCTCATAATTTCACTATCATCATCCCTATTCAATCTCTGGGAGGCAGTCAGTAGAACAAACAACACCCTTTTACGCCCCTTCGGTGTGTTCCGGTCCCTCCCTGTAACCCCAGCTACAAAACCTGCTAGGCCCACGATAGTCTGTCATCGTCATCCATGGCACCCGGCCCTCTTTGTTCCATAGAGATTACAGGTTCTCCATCTATACCTAATGAGGAAATTAGGTGAATCACATAAACCAAGCCATCCAGGCCCCCATGCCAATCAGGCATATCTATATCTGTCCATACGGCCCACCATGTCACCTAGGCATATCAAATCTAGCCATATAGGCCACCACACCAACAAGGAGTATCACATCCGACCATACAGGCCACGCTAACCAGGCGTCTCACATACGGTCATATTTATGTCTTTACCACCTTCAAATAATCTCTTAAAACTTCCAAGAAAAATCCTTCTTCAAAAACTACAAAAAATCATCATTTAAAAAAAATTCCAAGGTATTGTTTGGGGGCCGTGACATCCAATTTGGGAGCCACGACTCCAACTCTTTGCCCAATGCTACTTGGCACTATACAGTTGGGCGTTGTGGCATCCAAGTTGGGAGCTGCGGCTCCCACCTGCCTGCTTATCATGTCCTATTTTCTCCCTTTATAACCTATGCTCTTTTTCACCTTCAATTTCAAGATTTAAATAGCATTTATACACCTAAATTTACTTCTTAATCTACTTTCCATGACCATCATACATTTTCCTACATGTCATTCCATGATCATCATATATTTTCCTACATGTCACTTAAACATAGTATTCACATATCTTTAAACAAACTAAATTCCAAATCATAAAATGACCAGCTATAATATACATGCGCTTATGTTTAATTGCATAAGCATCCTATGTGCCTCATTTCCAAGAATGATTTCACATTTCAAGCATGACGAGAAGTAATATAGTAAAATTTAACTACAATCAACAGTTCAATGCCCAACTTGCAATATCATAAAAAACCTAACCATAAAAACATGAAGAAAAAATGAATAATAGTATAATACTATTATTGAATACCTATGTACCATAGGTGTTCCATTAATATCTTCATGCAATCAAAGTCCATAAAACATCATTGACTTCAACTCTAGTTCAGGTTCATCGAATAACTCTTTCTAGGGTTATCTAATCATTAGGTTTAAACCTCACAAAAAGGGTAATTTAGAAGTATAATCATAGAGCCTAATTACACCACATCCTTCTTAGTGTCATTTTGTCGAGAAGCTTATATGCAACTTTCTGATTTCATATTTCCAACAATAAGCAATATAGGGATTCTTTCCATAATGACAAATAAACATGTATTAACATGAATTCTACCCAAATTATCGATCACAACATCCAAATCAAGGCTAACTTCCTAATTTCCCCCATTTCCAACCCGATAAACCCTAGGTCTCTATATGTCCAGCTTCATAACCTATAATTCAGCAAATTAACATAGTAGAAATTATGTATTCATGAAAAAGTCATTTACTTGTCAATTTCCTCCATCACTTGCAGCAAAAAACACTTGGGTTCGCCATCTCTAATTTTTCCTTCTTTTTCCATGGCTCAAATCTGAAAAATTTAATCTTTTCTCTATTCTAGATAGCCATAAACTGCTTCATGGATGATTTTCCTTTCGAATCCCATTGAAATCCACTATAAAATTGAATTTCTCAAGAGGCTAGGACGTGGGGAGGGTTAGAAAATGTAAATGCGGGTTAGGAGCAGCCAGTGGAGCATGTTATCTTCTTCCAACTATGGTGCTCTAGTAGCACACAGAATCATGTGCACATGCGCCCCTTTTTGCTCCAGTTTTTGCACTTTTTTAACATAATTCTATCCAATAAACCATAGTACACATATCATTAGTCATGCTCTTCATGATTCTATCAATTTATATGGTTAATTGCTCTAGATTTTCAATGAACATGCATGGACCATTCATTTTTAGATAAAGAAACAAATTTACTCCTACCTCAAAATTTTAGGGCATCACAGGATGCTATGAAAGGTCATGGAAAAATGATCATGGCAAAGCAAGGGGGATTGAGCAAGTCACAACATCTAAGATAAAAAATTTATACTTGAATTATAATTGTAAGTATGTGAACATGCCACAATTGATCTTCAATGCCTTTAGTTACATGCCATAAAGAATGGATCACATTGTACCATATGGCATGTGGTTAACCAAAGTATTAGAATATTTTTTTATCCCAACCCCAGGAGGATCTGTTCTCACGATGTCCACCTAGAAAGAGGACTAGGTTAAAGATACACTCCTCAAAGGATGCATGTTAGGAAGGAGGATTATAGAGCAAAGATGGAATAAAGCATAGTTGAGAGATGATAGAGGATAAAGAGTCTAGTGAGGAAGAAAAAAAGAAAAGAAGCAGCGAATAGAGCACCCTACTAAGGGAGGAAGATGAGTGTGTGTGTGTGTGTGTGAGAGAGAGAGAGAGAGAGAGAGGAGACACTACGGGAGAGCCCATGGTAGAGTGGGCATCTTCTTCATCACATGCCCCATCTCAAGTTCAATTACCATCACATCCTTCTTCTGCATTTCCTTAGCTTACCTCTGAGGTTTGACTGCTTTGAGAGGATGTCACTTAGATTTGAGAGGATCAAAGTTGCACTAAGAGGAAACTTGGGAGGAAGCTTGATTTTCTTCTATCACACTTTGGTATCTCTTAGCCTAGCACCTTAGTTCCTGCACAAACCTCTCCTATGCACACCTTGCCTACTTAGGACACCACTCTAGCACCCTCATATTGTGTCCCCGAACCCACCTTCTATTGGTATAAATGCATAGTTTTGATGATAAACAAAACTTGATTAAAAATTAAGTACTGATGACTGTTGCCAAGTTTTTAGTATGTAGAATCAAGTTGCAAGCCCTGTGAAAAATAAGCACAAAAAACACATTCCAAAGCATATAGGCTTTGGTGAGTAAACAAGCAAAAGATGAAGTAATGGTATAGATAAAGCTCAACAAATTCAGCTAAGTCTCCATTCATCTATAGATATGGAGATTTTATATGACGGATATAAAGAAGTGTGCATTGTAACGCCCCGCCCTCCTGGGGTCGTTACTCCACTTTACACCATAAATCCACATGATTATACCATGATTTTT
>JAYJMB010054702.1:0-28043 GCA_036873735.1 Pouteria campechiana
CGCTCAAGTCAGTATATGGGATTTATAGAGGGAGGATGGATAGAGAGCAAGTGATTCTGACCTGGGGATGCATACCTAGTCCGTATTTATAGATGAACGAGGGATGCCGTCGGGAGCCTGCGATTTGGTACGCATGGCTTACTAAGGAGTTTCATGTAGAGGAGGGATCTTCGTGATGCGTATCCTGTGTTTAGGATTTCTCGGGATTTTGGGAGAGATCCTAGGATCGAGAGTACTCTGACGTGGCGAGTATGCCAGCTCATCTGCTGACGTGTGTTAGAGTTCCCTAACAATCATATACATACTCAGGGCTTGTCATTGAAGCATTTCCTAGTGCTATCTTTTGTGCCCTATAAGAATTCTCTTGATAAAAAATCAGGCAAACAATTATCTTTTCTATTAATAAATTCTATTTGAAAGTCAATATGGCTAATAATCTTTGTCATATTGTAAATATTTTTTTGAGGTAATATTTTTATATCTTTTAAAATGATATCTTTTGCTGCTTTGCAATCTATTCTTAATAAAAATTCCTGATTTAAAATATCACTTTGAAATTTATTAACATATGTGACTATAGCAAGCATTTCCTTTTTAATAGTTGGATATTTATACTGAGTTAGATTCCATAGTCCTGAAGTAAAACGAATTAATTGTTCTTTTCCTTTTAAATCTTTTTGTTTGAGAATACCATCAATAACCAATATCAGAAACATCTATTTCAAGAATTTTATAATAATTGGGATGTACTAAATATAGACATGGGAGATACTTTATCTTATTTTTGATATTTCTTACTGCTTTTGTATGTTCTTTAGACCATTCAGGAGGATTTTTTTGTTAATCTTTTTTGTAATAATTATCTATCATAAGCCAATTTTTCATAAAAATTTGATACATAATTTAAACATCCTAAAAATCTTTATATTTGAGTTTTATCAGTAATAATATCTGAAAATTTATCTGCAAAAGCTATAACTCTATTTATTGGTTGAATTTTTTATTATTAATATAGAATCCTAAAAAATTAATATCCATTTGAAATAACTTCATTTTTCTTTGAGATAATACTAAACCATTTCTTTTGTCAACATCTATAAAGATATTTAGATGTTTCCAATGTTATTCAATGGATGAAGAGAATATTAGTACATCATCAATAAAAAAATTAAGAATTTCGAATAAGTTGCGAATATTTCATTCATAATTCTTTGGAATTCTGAAGGAGTATTTTTTAAACCAAAAGGCATTACTCTCCATTCAAAATGTCCAAAAGGAACTGTAAAAGCTGTTTTATAGTGATCTTTTTCTAATATTTCAAGTTGCCAATATCCAGATTTCATATCAAATTTTGAAAATACTTTTGCATCAACAATTCTGTTTAATAAATTTTTTTGTTAGGTAAGGGATACCTCATCCATTGTAATACTTTATTTAGAGGTTTGTAATTTATAACTAATCTCAGAGCTCCTCTTTCTAATTTGGTTGCA
The DNA here is from genome assembly GCA_036873735.1 of Pouteria campechiana. Lineage (NCBI taxonomy): Eukaryota > Viridiplantae > Streptophyta > Magnoliopsida > Ericales > Sapotaceae > Pouteria > Pouteria campechiana. The sequence goes on from JAYJMB010054702.1 coordinate 1,491, forward strand.
TTTTCTACATAAAAAGCAATAAAGCTCCAAGGATATTTACTTGGTTTTATCAAAGATTTATTTAATAAGTCCTTTATTTCCTTTTGAAAATACTCTAATAATCTAGAATTCATTTCACTTGGTCTAGCTTTTGTGGTTATAAATTTATCTTTAAATCCATTAACATAAGGAAGGGATACTATATGTTGTTTTCTATCCCAAAAGGCATTAGGAATTTCTAAACATACTTCTTTAGATACATATGAATAGAAATCTTGTAATTATTGTTTAAACATATCTTTAGAAATAATAGTTTCCTTTATATGATACAAATTGATTTCATACAGCATTTTGCATAAAAATATGTTTTTATATTCTAAAGTTTGTTTTAATTCTCTGATTAAAGAAGAGTCTGGAGGGTCAATAAAAGAAAAGGTAATTAACGATCCTTAAATATACTTTGAATACCTTGGTCTGATACTAAAAAGGATTTAATTACTTGAATAAATGGAGTTCTTAGAATTACTGCTTGTTTCATAATTTTTTATAAGAATGAAAGGGGTTTGTATAAATATTTGAGAATTGCATATATGTGCTAAGGATAATTTATAAGATACTTGTATACTAGTACCATCTCCAGTAGAAATAGAAGATGTAGTTTTTTCAAAATATTGAGAGGGAACTAACCCTTCTCTAATACAATTCATATATGCACTAGGATCAATTAAGGCTATATGTTCAAACATAAAATCTCCATTATGTTTGTCTATTATTCTTACCATAATTTTTACATACCATCTTTGAGATATAATTGATTTAGCTATATTGCAGATATTATACACTTGTACTTAAGATGATTTAGGAATCTCTATATTTTTTTTCTTTTTTAAGTTGCATTATTTTTTCTTCATAATTTTCATTATCAATTGCTTTGTTCATCTTGTTGATTGCTTTGTTCTTTATTATTCTCTTTTTTTTTTTTTTGTTCTAAGAGAGTTATGTGGGATTTTAGTGATTTTACTTCTTCTTTTAATAACTTTACTTCAGGATGCATGTCTTGAAGTGTTATTGGCCTTGGATTTTGTTGTGATATATATTTTTCTTGGTTTTTTTAACTTCAAATATAGTGTAAGGTTCTACTATATTAAAATCTTCATTTAATACTTTAAGATTTTTCTCCTTTTGTCTATCCTTTTTTGTATCTTTTGATAATGACATAAATTTTTCTAATTTTAAACATAAATTTTTCTAATTTTAATTATCTTACTACTGAGTCTTCTATAGCATTTATTACTTCTAATATTAAAAAATTTGATGAAGATAAAACTTGTAAATCATAATATTCTGAGGATGATGAGGTTTGATAATCAAGTTCTTTAGATAGACAATTATATAAATTATTTTTGCATTAATGTATAGATTCGGATAATGAGGACTCTCTTTCAGAATTTTCGATATTAGAATACTTAGAAATTGAACTAGTGATAACTAAATGTTTTAATTTATTTGAAACTTCTTCTATAGAAAGTTGAGTTTTATTTTTACATAATTGTTTGATTTGTTTCTTATAACATTTTGAGGCATACTGGCCTTTTTCTTCATATTTAAAAAATGTTAATTTTGTGGACAAAGGTCTTTTATATTTTCAAAATTTTTTATAATATCTTGTTTGGTTTTTATCAAAATTTCCTAATTTTCTTTTGTATTTTTTCTTCTTATAATACTTCGAGGGGGTGCGAAGAAGAATATTTTGACTTTTTGTAAGTTTTAGAAGGTTTAGCTTTATAATGTATAAGTTGAGATAAAGCTTTTTTGTAAAAGAAATTCTTTCAATACCACAATGGAAACAAAATTCAAAAAAATCTTGACTTTTAAGAAATTTGGTTTCTTCTATTTTTCATTGATTACACATTCCAATACCTATTTGTTTGATTTTTGCAAATAATATTCCCCAAGTATAATTATTATAAGCTAGTTGACCATTATATTTTGTTTTAATGAGAGTTCTAACTCTTTGTTCAAATACTGAAGGTAGTCCTTGTAAAAAAATTTCTTTATATACTTCAGATTTGCCATCATTTAAAAGTAATACATCTGTTAAGAATATATCCTTATACCATCTATAATTTGATAATCTTTTACATCTTAATCTCATCAATATTTCTCTTACTGAGATTTGATAATCTTCAATTTTTCCTAAAAAATTATAAATAACATTGCTTACTAAAGTATATATTGGTTCTGTATTATTTAATAATTCTGCCTTTTCTTAAGGAGTTAATTGAATATCCCACCAGCCTTTTAATTGTACAGTAAAACAACAGACTAAAATGTTAGCAATATTTCTTTCTTAAATTTGTCTAGGTTTTAGAATTGTAATATAAATTATCATACTCGTATAGGTATTTCATATTTGATACTCAGATTGTCCATCAATATTCTGATCATATACACTATTAGGGTTTATTTCTATAAAATTTTGTTTTGATTCTTTAAATTGTTGATCTATAGGAGATGTTCTTTTATAATAATTTTTTACTTTATTAAAATACATTTAATATTCATTAATTCTTGAGGAGGTGTTTCCTTTAAGATAGTTGTTATATAATTTTTATCATTTGTATTTATTATGGTGTTTATTGAATACATATCTTTATTTTATTCTCTTTTTTATTTTCTAATTATTTTATTATCTATGAGAAATTATATGTTTTTAGTTCTTTTGTTAGATTTATAAGGGACTAAGAAGTTGCTGGTAATGTTAAAATAGGTATCTTTGATAATAGTGATAATTCTGAAGTTTGTGTAGTTATTAGGGATATAGGAGTCATCTGAGTTACTTTAAAAGTTGTATTTTCTAATTTATTATTTATTTCAATTAATTTTTTATTAGCAAAATTATTTTATTCTATTAAGAGAGATATATCTTTTATATATATTGGTAAATCTTTATAAATTAATAATTTATATGGTTCTTTTATACATTTTTCATCTATTTCACTTAAAGATCTATTATTTCTATTTTCAGGAATAATGGGTTCTAGAGTAGGTGTTGGTGGAGATGGAGGTAGTTGGTGTTTGAAAGGATGATCCTAATGGAGAAGTCATAGCATTTATTAATTACTTGATTATCATACCATGAGAAGAAGGCTATATAATTTTTTATTATCTTTTGTTGATAATTTATCCATTTTTTAATAATATTAACTCTCTCTATTTTAGTGTATGTTTTAAAAAACTATTTTCTTTTTTCTTTATTTTGAGGCATTTGAAATTCTTTTTTTATTAAAGATTCATTTATTTCATATATAGCATTATCTTCTATTATATTAATATTAAAATCAAATTCTGATGGTTCTAGTTCTTGATTTATTTGTAGATTATTTTGATTAGGATTTTGATGATTTCTAAAGGCTGAGGTTTAACAATATTATTTTCATCATAAAATAATGGTAATCCATGTGACGGTATTACTGAAGTTGATTTTCTTTGGGGAGATATTTGGTTAGGAATTATGACTCGTGGGATAGAAGAGGTAGAAGGTCTAGATTGAATATTTATTGAGGGTTTTATTTTTAATGGTTGAAATTACAATATTACTTCATTTTCTGATTCAATTATAGATTGAATATCTTAAGAGTGTTGAGTAAGAATAGGTCTATCATTTTCTTGTTTAATAGTCCATTTTAATGGTAGTTTTACATCACTCCATAAAATTTTCTTTGGTTCTATAGTCCTATGAATTGGATTTGTAACAAAATAAGGGGTTTCCCTTTAGTTTGAGATACTAAAGATTTTAGAATTAGTGTTTTTATTATTTTATAATATATTCTACATTGGATACATATAGGATTAGACTCAATTTTCATATCAAATCCATCTGTCTGTAATAATAAAGTAAGAATATCTAAAATATTTACATATGTCAAACTTATAAAAAAATTTAGAAAACTATTAAAATAGGTTGGTCCATTATGTAATGATGTTTGAATAATTCCTAAAATTAAATCTATAAATTTATTATGTCTTTCATCTTTTAAACATGCTAAAATTGAAGTTTGTAGTCCAGCCCTTACTAAGGGTTGAGCTGCCATTTGTATTAATCTAAAATGTAAAAATGTATACTTTTGATTAATAAACTCTTTTATAGTTTGTTCTAATAATAATTAAAGTTTATGTTCTCCCTCTTGACATTCAATAGTCTTTTCTACTATACTAATTATATATTGTCTTTTTATATCAAAACTTCTAATTTTATATAATTCTTTTGTAGGTACTTTTGGAATTTTTCAATTTTCAATACTTGATTCTGTATTATCATAAGTTTGTTCAGTAGCATTTTGAATTTCTGCTAAAGACATGGATTTAATAACGCTACACTCTTTATCTTGCTCAGATTCAGAGGAAGAAGAAGATGATCTAAGAAAAAATATTTAAAAGTCATATTTATTCTCTGAATTAAGACTGATTACTCTCTTTAAGCCACTGTACCCATGCGGCTGTCGTTCGCCAAATTAGGATTTATCGATCTTTTCTTAAGAAACTTAGCTTTAGAGATTTACATGGATCTTTTAAAAAGATTATTTTCTTTAAAATTCTTTAACCAAGCTTTAATAATGCTTTTAATTATTGGGATTATTGTTTATTATATTTGTTACTTACTGAGTTATCCTAACTCATACCTTCTTGTTTAAATTTTTAGTTTATAGGTCAGGCAAAGGATTTATAAGAAAGACTAAAGACTTATGGATTAGAATCCCATTGTCTATTTGTATAATGTGAATTTGTATAATAGTATTAGATTGTAAATGATGTATATTAAACATAATCACATGGCATGTCATAATAGGAATAAATTTATATAATATTAATATGGATTTGTTTATTGCCATTATGGAGCGATGTAGATTCTAGGTTGTGGGTAAGTTAGGCTAGTGAAGTTGATTGTGACAGAATGGTGATAATTGTTGAAATTGTAGTTTTATTTATGATTTGGAATTGTGAATATTGATATTTAGAAATTATGAGTTGAATGATTGTATATTAGGTTTTAAATCTTGAAAATACAAGGTAGACTTCGCCAAAATTTTGGCAAAAATTTCCTTAAATATAGAGAAATATATAGTAAAATAATCAAAAGCATAGGTTTAGTAGAAAGGGATCCAAGCACCCTCACCCTAAAAGTGAGGAGATTGTAGTGAAAATAAAGAAAAATGATCGAGGTCACACCTTAGAAGGTGGGGCGTAACACTAAAAAATAAGAATAAAAAGATGTGAGTCCTGGATGAACTCAGTAAGTAGGCAAGTTAATTAACAATAATTAATTTAAATACAACATATCTCATACCAAACCATGATTATAAATATAACAATCATTCTGTCATGGTATCCAAGAACCATAACCATGCATACATTACACACATCTCATCCTAAGATGTAAAATACAACACATAAATTCATATCAATGCAATCATACCATGAGGCTCAAGCCCTCATTATGTCAACATACATTTTACGTCATTCAGGTGTATAATATCACTACTATGCCATTCTATACAAATACATCATCATGGAATGCTTTCCATTCCATCAATAAACAATTAAAAGAAGAATCATTAGATAACCCTTGTCCTATTAGTTATCAATCATCACATTTATGTAACATAATAATATTCACTAAGGCAACATAAGGGAATATCTACTATCCATATCCATCTAAGCATTCACATTTTACCATAACTGCAATTTATCTACAATAACGAGATAATCACTATCCTTATTTCTTACAAATGGGATATTCGCTATCCCTCTCACTTAAATATCAACCTTCACAAGTTAATATCATAACCAATCATTACAAATCAAGGGATACTTGCTATCCCCAACATTCATGTAGTCATAAAATATAACAAATGTCAACCTTTAGAATAATATGGGATATCCACCATCCCCAATAATCCACACATGCATATACTTGTTACCAAAAGAATGTTCACTATCCCTAACCATGCATACATGTTTGGATTCAAATATATGAGATAATTCATATTCTCATCCATGCATTTAGCAAAACAATGCCTACTTACTTTATTGATAAATCCTTTCACAACTTCTTGAGTTCCATACCTCTACAGGTTCCATAGCTTCCCATCCAGGCTCGATGATCGTAGATATATTTCTTTTGTTCCAACATAATATGAATGTCTAGAAACAGCTATAATATTTTAGCTCTAACTTTCTCTGATATCCAAATTATATAATTCTTGAAAAAAAATATAAAGTTAATTTAAGGATCTATAACTTTTGTGTTGAACATTTTTTCTAAATTATCCTCTATCTATGCCAAAAATTGGATATAAATGACACCTTTTTTCATATATACAGCTTCTTTTTAACATACTTTTGTGCTCAAAACAAAATTTAACTCTAAAATTTCTTCCCACATATTATTGACATAAAATGCATAATAAATCCATCTCACATAACTAGGAATCAAGTCACATTACCGTTCGCATATTCTTTTAATTTGCGCAATCATGTTTAACTAATAGGCAATTCATACATACTTAAGTTATTTCATTTCAAAGAAAAAAAAATTTCACCTCAATTCATCAATAAACCTATATTAGAGACAACTACAATGTGTTCAGACATGTAATTATCCAAAATTTAATACCTTTAGTGTTACATAAACTTAGTAAGAAGGCTAATTATAATGTGCTCATTTACCTTGAATCATCGTGTATAGCATAATATACTTTTAAATACATGCACGTTACTCAAAATTAATTAACTAATAATCATTTTCTTAAATAAAATTTGTGTTTAATGTAACAGCCCATATAAACACTATATAATTAATTTTAAATGCATCATTTAACCCTTCTAATAGATTCATAATATTCAAAAATATAGAAAATGACTATTTATTTATCTAAATTGGACCTTCTAGTGAGAAAATACATTAAAAAAAAATCAAATGGCTCAGGTCATGCCATGTGTCCACTGGGCCAAGCGCCGCTTCTAGGCGTACCACACCAATAGGATGACTGTATCCACTAGGCCAACCACAACACTGGCCTACGTCTTTGGATCTGGGCCTAAAGCTTGGCTACTGGGCCAGCTTATTTCGTTCAAGCCTAGTTACTATTTCATGGGTTGTGCAAAGGCGCTAGGCCTTCCTGGGCCAGCCCACACGACCTCTCTCATGCATTACCAGGGCTGGGACGATGGGATTAGATCCCATCGAAGACGTTGGATTTTCAATTTTTTTCTGATATGTTTTTCCTATTTTCTAATTCCTCTAAAATTTGGAAATTTAAATTCTTGATGACCATGATGTTCCTTTCCTTTTGTGGGGTCCCTTATATTATGTGTCTAAAATCAATGGCCCAAAAATAGTTAAGATCTAATGGAATTTTATTTTCTACCATCCAACAATATTCATCATACAAAGTGATAATAACAAAAAAATTAACACGAGTATGATCTAAAAAATCAACGGTTCTGATTCCCATAAAAATAATGTAGAATACTATGTTTTGATGCATCCATCAACACATGAATTTCAAATAAATTCATGGAATATTCAACATAAACATTCCAAATTCAAACACAGCGCATCCATTCAACGCATGCATTCCAACGTTATTTGAGTATTTCTATACTTCTAATGTGCTTCAACCATTACATTCGTGCATCCATGGAATTCTAGTAATATTGCATGTATTTGAATTATTTAACAAAAATAATATGCGTCACATCAATGGTTTTTGCGTATGTGCATCCAAGGAATTGCATCCATTCCCCTAAGGCATCCTGCTAAATTTTCCATAATTCAAATCAGTATGAATAGCATCTAATAAACCCATATTTTTCATCCCATCATTTTTTGATGCATCAACCCATTAACAACATATATGTAAATAAATAAATAAAAATAAATCTAAAAATAATCACCTACTTACCTTTTGATGAAGAAAATAAAATCTAACAGAATTCATTAAGTCTTCCCTTTCTTTCTTCCTTTTTCTTCTCTTTTAGCATGGCCTTTCACTATCTCCTTCTTTGTTCTCCTTTTTATCCTATAATATCTACTTCACTCCCTTTTTCGGAATAAAAAATCTTTGCATATACTCTTTTTCTATTTTTAAAATTTTTTAAATTGCTAGTGGGCCCTATGCCAAAAAGAGTTGAGAAAAAGAAATTTCTATTTTCCAATTTAAACCCTTAACCTATGGACCACAAGACCATTCTTCTTACCAGTGGGCTACCTACTTGCTCTTATAAAAATGGAATTTATTAAATATGATGTCAAACTTTCAAGGTTAACAAGTTAACTATGCAATGTGGGCACCACTTACACATCTATGTTTGACCAGTTAAACAAAATAAAGTAAAATAAAAACAAAATATATTATAATAACAAATATATATTTTTGGATAAAAAGATAGAAGATAGTAACTAATTTAAAATATAAATAATTAAAAAAGAATAGGAGAAGAGTGGTAGATAGTTGAAATGTTTCAACAATTAAAAAGGGATAAAAAGGAAGAAAAGAAATGAAGAAAATTTCTTTCCCTGTTAAGGGAAGCTTTAAATCTATCCCAACCCAGTACGAGCAAATATGCTAAACCGAGGCCAAGTTCATGGCGAGGGTTTTAAAACTAGTCTAATCAGTGGCTTAAATAAGGATGATAGCTAGCCAGCGGGGCGTGTGACAGGCACAATCCACAGATGTCCATTATTCACGACAAAGGCCAGTCTTTCAGAAATTAAATTAGTGGGGCAAGATAAATAGAAAACCACATCTCTCAATGAGTTCACACGATACAAACAACCACATCCCCCGCCAAACTCCATCCTCCGTATTGCGAAAGCAAGCCAATTTGAAAGCTTACAGCAAACCTCCGAACTCTTTCTAATTAGCCTTCCTATTTCCAACTCTTCAAATTTGCATTTATCTGGTATAATCTAATTATCTTAGCATAAAAATATTATTTATTTATCCTTAGGACCTATTACTATAGCATAGAATTAAGAAGCCAGAAAAGCATTTATAATTCTATTATACTCTTTCACTTGATTGCTTCTTGTTTTACCTTGTTCAAATAAGGTAAATGCTAAGTACTAGTTGACCCTACTTTTTCTTCAAATTCAATCTATGTTTCCAATCACTATCTGTTTCTTCTCTATAATGAAAGAAGTTTTATTCGATTGTATTTATATAGTTCATTAGTTATCAAATTTCTTAACCATTTTTTCATTTTCTATCCTTTCACATTACTCCATTTTTATATTGAGCAAAACAAGCTCTTGCTTAAAAAGTTGAGAAAAGGAGAGTAAAAGTCCACATAAATGACTAATATCATTAAGATCTAAACCTGATTTTTTGCCTTGTTTTATCTGTTGCTTAGTATTATATATGTATCATATTCTTGCACCCGTCGATGGAGGTTTCATTGTCGGTCTCTGTCAAATAGTTTATCCCTTCGTCGCCGACCTTGCCCGAGTTGACCGCTACCAGACATTCAAAACAACTTCCATTTGTAACTTTCTTGTAATTTCCGATGAGTTGCTTGGAAGTTGCTTACTTGGTCGGAAAGAGGCCAAGAGCTTCAGCTGACAGGTGGGTTTGGGTGGGTTTCTGTCCTCTCTGATCAGACTTCCACTGTCGGTCATAAATCTATTCTACTAGTAGCAGATACCCGGAAACGTCTATAACTAAAAGATGACTTGCAAGTGCTATCTCCTCTAACAATGCTCTGGAGCCAAGCTGACAGTCTAATTCACCTAAATTGCATAGCCCCAAGTTCTGTTCTGAAGCAGGACAAAAGTTCCCCTAACTATTTTGGGTCTTTTCATTTTGAAACATGATTTGATTCCATCTTGTTGCCACATTCCCATTTTGAGATATTTATCAAGTTGGAAAGAAATAAAACTATTTTATTCATGTAATCAAATTTTAACTAGACAAATAATGACATATATTTACAGGGAGACAGAAATATGAGACAGAGAAAAATAATGCCCTAAAATAATTCCATATCTAAAACTTCGATGACCAAAATTTCTTGACATAACTGAAGAATGGCTTTTCGGGGACTGGTAAGCACTTGACAAGCCAACCAATCGGCCAAGAGACAGCAGCGATCCCAACGCAAGCCCCCCATTGCCCCCAGTTCAATCGCTCTGTATCCGCAAACTTCTTGAGAAACTCCACCATCACCACCTGCAAAACGACCGTGAATGCCACGATCCCTAGAAACAGACGGTTGCGGTGAATACCCTCGAACACGTTCTTCTTCTCTAACTTCCTGGCGTTGAACTCGTTGAAGACTTGACACAGTACAAAACTGTTGAAGATCATTGTATCCCTCACCTCCTGTTTCACACCAAAGATCGACTCCCCTTTGAATTGCAATATCAGCAAGACAGCAATTTGATATAGAGCTTGAGCAATGAGATTTCTCCACATGACATTGGTGATCAATGGCTCGGTACGGCCAACAGGCTTTTGATCCATCAACTCCTTGGTGGGCCGGTCGGTTGACAGAGCCAGAGCACCTAAGGTGTCCATGATCAAGTTCACCCACAGCAACTGAACCGCTGTAAGAGGAACATCACCAGAAGAAACTGCTGCAATGAAATTGATCACCAGGGCAGCAACATTCACTGTGAGCTGGAATTGTATGAACTTCTGGATGTTGCTATATACACACCGTCCCCATTGCAGCACTGTAACAACTGAAGTGAAGTTGTCATCCAAAATGACAATATCAGAGCTCTCCTTTGCAACTTCAGTGCCTTGGATCCCCATGGACAGTCCAATATCCGATTCTTTGAGGGCTGGAGCGTCGTTTGTCCCATCTCCAGTGACTGCGACTACTTGCCCTTTCTGTTTCAAACTCTGCACCATAAGAAGCTTATCGAACGGGGAGGATCTTGCCATCACACAGATTTTGTCGACAATTGCCATCCTCCGTTCGGTTGTTAAGCTTCTGAACTCCTTACCTTCAATTACCGCTTCTTCCAAGTCTTGATCAGCTCTGAGGATTCCACACTCCACTGCAATCGCTCTAGCCGTGTAAATGTTATCCCCAGTAATCATTTTGACAGCAACTCCAGCTTTTCTGCAAGCTTCCACAGCCCTTTTCACCCCAGGACGACATGGGTCCTTCAGACCCACCATCCCCAACAATGTCAAGCCATCATCAGATAGTTTGTGCTCGCTGCTGAAATCGATTTCTGCAACCTGTTTGTGAGCGAAGGCGATGCAACGCAGGCTTTGAGCTGCCATTGCTTCGATGGTTTGCTGGAACTTTATCCTTGTCTGCATCTCCATGGCTTTCGGAGTACCATTACCGTCACAGTAATTCGAACACATAGCCAGTATCATCTCTGCTGCTCCTTTCCAGTGCACATGGACTGATGACTTTTCATTGTTCTTCCTGACTAATACGCCGCTCCGTTTCTTCTCCGAATTGAATGCTTCGACGTGGAGAACAGTCCAGCTTCTCTTCAACAGCTCCATGTCCATACCCATCTCAAACGCAGCCCAAGAGAGAATCGCTTTCTCAGTTGGACTCCCAGAAAACTCGGGCTCTGAACCTGTGGTGGGCCTGTAAATGCTACCTGTTGTGTTCAAACCGATAGCTGGATGCAGCAATTCCAGAACGTTCGCGGCAGCTCTGGAGGCACCGACCTCCACAAACTCCTCATCGAGCAAGCACTTGTCCACCTTCATCTCATTCATTGTCAGCGTGCCAGTCTTATCGGTGCAGATGGTCGTAGCAGAACCCATGGTCTCGCAAGCAGAGAGCTTGCGAACCATGGCCTGATCGGCCATCATCCTCTTCATGGAATAAGCAAGCGTAAGCGTAACAGCCAACGGCAAGCCTTCAGGAATAGCGACCACGACGATGGTAACAGCGGCAGCGAAAATGTCTGTTACCTTGTTCATGATCTTGCCTGCCTTCGTCTTTCCTGCATAGAATTCCCGATTCCCATTGTCATCCGTCGTGTTCCCCGTGAAATAACGCAAAAGCATCACAGCAAGGACGACAACTGCAACGCTCAAACCGATCTTCCCTATGTAGGAAGTAAGCCTGTTGAGGCGTTCCTGCAGCGGCGTCTCCTCGTTCATCTCACGGCTGATGGAGCTCATCATCTCGCCCCATGTCGTGTTGACGCCGACAGACGTGACAAGCATCTGGGCATACCCATCTACGACCTTGGTGCCAGAGAAGAGGAACGGATTCTCTGTTTTGTTGATATTGACGTGATCGCTTTCGCCTGTCATGCTTGATTCGTCCACTTCCAAGGAATGCCCGTTCAAGAACAACCCATCTGCAGGAATCTGATCTCCGATCTTCAAGCAGACGACATCTCCCACCACAATGTCGAAGATGGAGACCTTCTGCCGCCGCCCATCACGAATGACATCGATAGCTATGTCGCTGCTCTTGTCTGAAAGCTTCGTGAATTGTCTATCTTGACGGTAATTGCTTACCGCCGTGACGGCCACAACAAGGAAGACGGCAATGAATATGCTCCCACCGTCATACCACCCTTCCTTGATGCCATCTTCTTTGATGCCAAAGGCCAGAGACAGCGCAGCGCATGCCAAGAGGATGAGAATTACCTGATCCTTGAAGACCTCGAGCACGAACTTGAAGAAGTTCTTGGCGGGCTGCTTCTCATAAGTGTTCGAACCAAAGACGCGACGTCGGCGGCTGAGATCTTCATCTTTTCCTCGAATGCCCTTCTCAGCGTCAGATTGTAATGACTTAGCGATTCCGTCGATGTCGCCATGGCGACGAAGGCTATCCAGATCTTTGTCTTTGATAATATTGGTGAGGCTTTGTGAGTCGACGCTGAATGGCGATGTTGGATCGTCGTCGTCATCAGATGCTGGTTCATCAACATCAATGGCGACAAAAGAAATGGTAGAGAGAAGCTTTGCATTGCTGAGATTCTTCTTAGCAACGATTTCTTGCGCGAGGGAAAGCATTGCCCTTATGGAGCGGATTGTGGCATAAGCTATTCGCCATCGCTTGGAGGGAGAAGACTTTCGGACTTCTCTAAGCAGATGCATTGCATAGTCGGTTGGACACGACATGGGTATGAAAACAATGAAAATATTAAACAGTAACGGATGTAAAAACCGCGAGAGAGAGAGAGAGAGAGAGAGAGAGAGAGTTTGAGGAATTGACTTATGGGGTTGTTGTTGTGTTCGAATGTTGTGGGGTGGTTGTGAAGCTAGAATGTTGTGGAGGGGGCAATTTATCTAAGTTGGAGTCGGTTTTTCAGGGAAATTTCTTCGAAGGAGCAGCAAGGCGTCAAATTCAATTTCCCGGTGAATCATCGATGGAAAGTAACACGAAATACACGTCAGTGGGACATCTGATGGACGGTTCGGATCTGATGATGACAGTGCGTAGCATACCGGAAAACTCGGTTTAGAAACGATTCTTTCTGCTTTTAATGGATGCTCGAAGACGGAGGAAGGTGATTTGGAGGAGACTGTGGTAGCAGTTTCGCTAACGGCCCGAATTTGTCGTACGCGTTTTCTCGGTTGTGACAAACAGCTGAACGATGGCAGTGAAATCTCCCTGTATGGATATTTATTAGAATTTTATTAAAATTTTCTTTAACATTGAACGTGGGCATTCGTGAGTTGTATTTGAGTATCCCCTGATAATTGCCCCTGATAAAAATTGTAGGTATATCATTAGATATTCCATAGAAAAAAATCGATGAACAAGCCTAAATGAAAATAAAGTAAATAAAAATAAAATAAATAATTTTTATAAAAATTAAAATAATAATTAAGAATAATAATAATAATAGAAAGAATAATGCTGTAAAGTTATAAAAATAGCCGAACGTTCCACCAATTAAAAATTTTAGAAAAAGGCGAAAAAATTTCCTTCTCTTGTTCTGATTATAAAACACACGCTTGGGTTACTGCTGTTCGTGGTCAGGGATAAGCTTGTTAGTATTCAAATGGTAGTAAGATGACGTCTCAAGATTCAAATCATTCTCTTAACGCAATTCCCAGAATTCCGGAGACGCGGAACAGCGAAACCGAATTGGGAAGTTTTCTGGGCGAAGACTACCCGAAACTGCGATCTCGTATTCCCCCGTCTTTCCTCTCCTTTCCTCCCAGCTTTTTCTGCCTTTTCCATGAAATCCAATCATCAGTCATTAGCTATTGTTTGTAAATCAGCCAATCGAAGACATGGGCAGGGTATTTTTCATGTGTAATCATGCCCTGTGAATAATCATGAAATCCAAGTCCAGCTATAGACGGCATGGTCGTGAATTAATGTCTACGACGGCTGTGAGAAGGACGAAGATGACCACCGAATTTTCAGTCTTTGGCAGATAAGGTCGAGTACCTAGAAATTAATATATAATATTTTATTTTTTTCATAAATAAAATATAGAAATAAATAAAAATAAGAATAAAATAAACACGTTCGCGTGCAAATCCGTTAATGCAAGCGGATTAAACGCTAAACATCAAACCATGCTGTCCTGATAGGTGCGTGGCTTCGCTTTGAATGCGGTGCCCCGAGAAGGCGAGAAAAATCAAAAGTAGCACACATCTTACCAGTGTTGTCATCAGAACCCGGGCGGCGATTGAAGCGTCAGGTTTACTGTCCAAACAGTTTGAATCCAGGCTAGACCATGCCGGTTCGCAGTCGAACGGGTGAGACCGGCCAGTCGCTTCCATTCTGATAACACTGCATTTTACTATATGATATTCATAAAATATTAAAAGTATTAAAAGTACTTAAGACCGATTTTCTTCTTAATAAATCCAAAGCAACTATTTTTATTATATTAAATTTAAATTTAAATTTTATATACTATATTTTATGCTATTTTTGGAGCTTAACCAGAATTATAAAATATAAAAATTGAAAAAAAATAAATTTCATTTATATTATACCTCAACGATAAATTTAGTAAGAGATTATTTGTAAATTTTTCATAGTTTATAATGCCAATTAAAATTTTAAATTAATATAACAAAACAAACATTAAATTTTTTCTACAATTCCTAAATTATCCGTTCTGATGGTCACTAATAAAATTAGTAAAATTAAATTTTTTTATAAATTTATGAGTTTTTATGTTAATACTTAAAAAATGTAAACATATAAGCTGTTCTGTAGGTTTTTAAAAAAATACTTAAAAAGGGTTTTGCGAGCGCCACATGGAGGTTCGAGCTTTCCTTGGGCCTGCTTTCTATAGGCGCCTTCTTAACACTTCGTCACACTCGTGGACAGAGGATGGTGGATCTCGGCCGTAAAGAAAAGCGGCGTAATTCACGCGTATTTGATTTTGGTTGTCAATTCCTTTCCCACCTTTTGGGAGCCGTTGTCAAATTTCCGCACCCTGCGGATCTACCTCTCTCTTCTTGCGAATTTTTTATGTTGCAAACGACTTTTGTCACCGTCGTTCAGAAAAAGTAGGAACGCACCGTTTATCTAACGGGACCTAAGGTCGACAAAAGTACTTTTAAAAGAAAAAAAAAAAAAATCTTTCTAGACTTTTGCTTTTCCACCAGAGTGTGACATGTATTTGATATTGCCATAAAGACTCTAGGTCTACTTATATTATGTTTTTAAATACTTTTTTGTTATCTTTTAAAATCTCTCCAAAAATATTATATAATTTCTAAAATGCCAAGGCCTCATAAGCAACACAGAATGAAAATGATGTAATGGGGATGGAAAAATGTAGACTTTTTATGGAGGGTACATGTGAAATTTATCATGGAGAAATTCATGTTTGGGATTAGGCATCTAAATTCCTAAAAATACATTATTCTTTCTTTTTCTTGAATGTGTCTAACGCCGAAGGAAAAAAGGCCGAAAGCATTTTCCATCATATTTCTTACATCTTTTTCTTATTCCTAAACACACCTTATCATGCAAACCCATCACATAGTTGTTTGAGTTTTATTATATTCAATGGCAAGGTTAGGTGGAACAAAATTTATACTTTAAAATATTAAATATTTAAGTATTTTTTATTTTAGTATATTATAACATTCATATTTTAACAAATGCTTTCATAAAATAAATTTATTCATAAGTCAATTATACTTGATTAGTTAATTAAAAAATTATAAAAATTAAGTTTGGATTATAGCCACTTCAAGGAAAATACAAAGAATTTACACTTAGTATACTTTTTTAATTTTATAAATTAAACAGTAAAACAATTAAATGGAAAATATATCATCTAAGGTTCCTTAAGTTAAAAAAAGGAGAAATTTGGAACAAAAAACTTAATTTAAAATTATCTCAATTAAATAATAAATAAAATTTAGAATAAAAATTTAATTTAGGATTCTCTAAATAGAATAACAGGTGTGAAATTTAATTTTTTATATTAAATAATATAAAAAAGAAAAAAACTATGATTAACTTAATGAAATAATAAGAAATTAGAAAAATATAAAAATAAAAGAAAAATAAATATCTCAATATTCTTTCTTTTTCACTTTCCGTTTTCTGTTTCCCTCTCAATGTAAAATAAACGTACCACCTTTTCTTTTTCTTTCTTAATGTAAACTTATCCATGCGGCACAAGATATTACAAAAAGAAGAATTTTAAAAAAGAAAACTAGGACTAACGAATTTTTGAAAGAGGCTTGTAAAATAAGAATTCTAAAAGATTACAACACCTCCATCTATAGCAAGACAGCTATTATATGTTGAAAAATCAAAATCATTCATAATTTTTAAAAAAAATTATTAGAAATGGGGCCAATTTATATAAAAATTCAAAATTTTTAATGTGTTAAGTCTTTTCAAAACTTGAGGGGGTCAATTTATTTCTGAAAATTTTTATTTGGAGGCACGTTACTATGTTAAAAGCCTATTTTAAAAAATTAAGGGAGGCAGCTTATTTGGAGGCACGCTACTGTCATGTTAGGCATAAATACATGCTCTCGATGAAGAAGGCCTCATCCAATTAAACAGCATACGTCACACTTAAAGGAAATTAAATCTTTCATCTATTATTCTAACATTTCGGCTTCAGCCGCGTCAAATATAAGTTGATACTTTGAATCATTTACTTGGAGCTTAAGCTGCAGTCGGCCGAACGCGGATTGCCGTTCTCTTCGATTCGAAGTAGTACGTGACTTGATTGTTTTGGTGAACCTAACAGCCAACCCTCTCCCAATTCCACGTGAACACTCCAATCTTTTACGCGGCAAACCTGTCGGCCAGGAGACGTAGATGTGGAGACAAAAGGTGGCCCTGCTGTTAATGGAGACGTAGATGTGGAGAGAAAAGGTGGCCCTGCTGTTAATGGAGACGTAGATGTGTATTTAATCTCCGCTTTTGGAATGCCTATTTTCAATTTCTTATCATCTTACTAAAGGATGCCAGATATATGTCGTGTTTGGATGTTTACACGGTTTCCTTTCGTTTTCGGCACGTATTATTATTATTATTTAAAGTTTCAACTCTGGCTGCGGGGCTTTCTATGATACTGAAGTTAGCCCGGTTTTTATTATTATTTGAATAATAATATTCAAATGAATTATTCGTGAGGGTATAATAAAAATTGGTACTAGGCAAGCTGTGTTTTGTCAAAATGGGAAGATAAAATGAAAATTCCAAAGGGTCGTGTGCTGTGTCTGCATAACTTCTCCAGTAGCAATTATCATCGTCCAATTTATGTGGTCTTTTAGAAGTCAACGGATACAGATTGAGCGGAGTGGCCGACCATATCCAAATTCCAAACGATAAACACATACAGCATCGACTTTTTATCAAAGAGGGGGACGTGGCGGTGTATCCGTCTCTACCTGTGATATTAGGGTTGCTGCATATTCGTTCAAGTTTTGTAATCTTACGTTTTGTAGTTCTTAAATTTTAATTTCGGATACGAAAACTTTTGTCCTTCCCTTCATCATTTCATATTTCCTTGCTGCTAATACACTTACTTTTTAACTTTACTCCAACACCACATGTTTAGAACAAGCTAATGGAGACCAAATGTTGAAAGACTGATGGATTATTCGAGGTACGATTTACCCAACAATAATGTAATCTTCCTTGTTTAGTTTTGATTATGGGACATATTGCTTCCCTTGTTACATTTTTCCTTTGTAGAAGGTGATTGGTTCGAAGAAGATGAATTCAAAGATACTGAAAGAAAATAAAATAATATCAGCAAGATAAAAGATAATATTGTCCACAGAGTAAATAAAACTAATGTTTGTTTACATTTTCCCTCTCAACTTTTTTAAAATTGTAATTTTTATCTGTAACTATTAATTTTATATATTTTTTCTATTTATAAAAATATTTTGTATATTACCACCTTGATTAACAAAAGTTTGACAAACTTTGATTAGATAATTTTTTTTGACAAATACAAAATTACCCCTTGATTGATCAAACTTTAACTAGATTTTATGACCTACTTGAACATGGTCAAGGCCATGTAAAGGTATTCTTAGATCTTGCCCTACCCAATAATTGATGGATAATATGTCAAACATAGAGATAAACTTCAGAAATTAAAGTTTTGATTGGATGAGTATCCTTGAATTGTCAAACTTTATGGTCCCACCTTACTATAATCAGTGTCACTAAAGGGTGTTCTTGATTATACTTGAACTGATTTTGATGACTAGTAGGTCAAATTAACTTGGTAGATCTTACTTTTGAGTATTTTCATCCTGAAAGTATATTATATATAAAAGGTAAAATGATATTTGTTAAAAATACTAAAAGAGTCTTTTTGCAAAATATTTTTATAGTTAGGAGTCATTTTACAATTTCAAAACTTATGGAGTAGAATATGCAAAAACAAAAGGATAAAAAGGATAAATGCAAAAATTTATAAAATTAAAATAGATAATGAATAATGATAAAAAATATATATGTCAAGCCAATAGAATCTTCCTTCAAATTTCTTACTATTTCTTATTGTGCATCACGCCACGTGGGTCGCTTGGCATGTTCCCACAAGTGAACCCATAGGTGGCATGGGCATATCGGAGGCCAACGTAACATGCATGTTCCCTCTTGTCCCTTGGGAACGTTGGCATAGCCTAAAGATGGCAAGTCCCTGCAAGGGCCGGAATGGCATCCCTGTTCTCAGTCATGCTTCCCACGCCTCAGCATCAAGCCAAACCAACTCTCACACTATGAAACTGGGTGACAGCACTCTCGATCTCCTCCTCCATCTTACCACAATGGCAGACGGTGGTAAATCCCCTTCTCATGATAGGGGAGGACGGTAGTATTGTGACACCTTTCCGAGCACCGATTGCATCACAACCACTCGTCAATTTATTTTATGCTAAATTAAAATTTTCTAAAAGGTGTAATTAGCAACATGAAATGAAAGGAAATTTCAAGACAATTCAATTTCCTAAGCATTAATTTGACATGCACTTCCTATAATGATTTGTATTTTTTCCATTATTACTTATATTTTTAATCATTAATCTTACTTATTTTAATCTTATTCATTTTATATTAATATCATCATTAATGTTGTAGACACTACTTCTTATGAGGTTAATTGACAACATGAATTACAAAGAATTGAATATATATATATATATATATATATATAAAGAGAGAGATGCTCTCCAATGAATAGGACCTTACAAAACACTTATGCATTCTAATGCTTAAAGTCGGAGGATTTCATATACATAATAAAAAAAGTATTAATTTGAAACTCCTAGTTTGAGTAGAATTATGTTTCAAAGCTTCTTCCTATGGAAGAATTAAACCACATTAACAAAGTAGAATGCACTAGTCATATCATTCTATTCTAAAGAAAAATCACTTTACATATTTTTCATACATGAGCATCAATGATAAAAAAAAAAAATTTTCTTTTTGAAAATATTTTAAAATGTACATTAATCAATGAATTATAAATATACCACAACATTCCTATTAATGTGTTCCAATTTTGTGTAATAGTTTTACATATTTAAATTATATACAATCAATCTATTTGAAATTGTTTGTGCTCACATATATAAGAATTTATTTTCTTCTAACTAATTGATTGTAAATTATCATACATAAAATTTTTGAATAATTTTTATTTATTAATGAAATAGAATAAATTGACTCTTCAACTTATTTATTTTATCTATACATAAAATAATTAGTACATTATGTGTGTTGCATAGTTTATAATCCTTTATGTTAGATAAATGATTCCCATTTATTAACTATAAAGATGTTTCCATGGAGTTTAATTATTAATGAACCATAGCACATATGAATGCATAAAGCGAGATGGAAGGTTGGAAAAAAATAAAGTAAAATTTTTTATATGGGTTGTTAACATGTGTTTAATTGTCCCCAAATGGAATGCTGATGTAACTCTTGAATGAATACCACTGAGAATTCTACAAAACTGAACAAAGGTCAGAGGGTACCGAGGTGTTCTTAACGTGAACACTCTGACACTCAAGTCAGTAAATGAGACTCTTTTTAAAGGGTATAGGTAGTTGCTAGAGCTTGTATTTTGGGGAGGTGCATACCTGGTCCTTTTATATTTGAGCGAGGGTAGTAGCCAGGATGTGTATGTAACTTATACGCAAGAGGAAAGCAATTTCATTCATAGAGAAAGACTCTAAGAAAACATGCTTTATACAATCCTATACTCTCAGGACTACATAATTGGCATTCCTATAAGCATCGAGGTCTGACGTGGTGTGTGGCTAGCAGGATAATTAAGTATCTATATTAAAGTTTCCTAATACCAATCCCCCCTCAAAAAGATGTGCAACGCACTTTGAGCATTTCTATTTTTTGAACCATTGCATCGTTTTATGATGCAATGCCTGGGGTTGGTTTCATGGTAACCGTCCTAGTAAATAAGGGCATTTATGTGACACCTCAAATTCGCTTCCTAATGTCTCGTCTTCTTGGCCTTATCCTCTATAAATAAGGGCCTCTCTTCTGCTCATCTGCATCTATAAGGGGCTGCTTAGTATGGATCCTTCAAGCCCCCTTGTCAAATCAATCATGTTGGATTGGTCTAGCATAAGGGGATCAATTCTGTCGGGCAAACTGAATATAAAGAAGTTAATCTCGCGGTACAGGTCCAATATAAGGAAACCAATCTTAGGAGTACAAGCATTAATTCCCAGCCGGCTGAGCGGATCCAATTTCTCTATGGAGAGATCAAGTGGCTAAATGCAGAACTAAAGTCTGCTAATCAGCGTTTAGCCAAACGCATCGTCGGTCACCTATAGTCTTTGGACCATGTTCGATCTTTGGAGGTGGAACTAGTCCTCACTCATCGGCAGATAAAGGAGCTGGAGGCAGTTGTGGATGCTTTGGCTGAGTAGATATGTCCTTTTTTTGTTCTTTGCTCTACTGGTGTAATGGGCCCTTTATGATAGTAATGTATTTTGCTCGAATTTTTATCTACTCAGTGATTTTTTTCCCTTTGAATGTTCGTGCCTTTTGAGGATAATGGATCCGCTACTCATGAAAACAGGGTTATGACGCTTCTGTTGGTTTTCGAAGTATGGCTTAACCCAAAAGGTGAGGGGTGAATTGAATTTACAAAAATTTATTACTTGTCCCCTACAAGATTACTTCCCTTCTTTTTGTACTTGTGTGTTGTGCAATGTAAACTAAGTAATAGAATATTAAAGCGCAAGAAAATAAATAAGTAAGTACACGCAAACAATGCAATTTTTATAGTAATCCAAGAGCACTCATTGTGCCTCGGATTCCACTATGTCCCATATAATGGAAATAGAATAGTGCTCCCAACACTCTTCTAGATTCCAACTCGAGGGGGTGTAAGCAATGCTCCCAATACTTTTTTAAATTCTAGCTCCAAGGGGCATAAACATAGTGCTCCTAGCACTCTTCTAGTTTTACAAACTCACCAAGAAATTCACTGGTTTTAAAGATCACTAGCAAACTTGTTGATTTTCTAAAGATCACTAACAACTCTCTGGTTTCAAGTTTACCATATACAGTTAAGCACAAGGGAAGATATGATCTTTTACAGCTCTAACAACATAAAAAGATCTTTCAAAACTATAAACTCAATGATCATAATAATCTAAAGGTTAAAGCTCATTAAAGATAACTGAAGGTTAAGATTGTGGCCATGGTTGGAAGGATTTACTTAAAGTTTAGCTCATTTGAAAAGTATTCCTTCAGGCTTTGAATCATCCCACCTCTTCTCTTTAAATAGCTCTCTTGAAAACTTGACCATTGGAGGAAGATGATCTTCATTGAATGCAGAGGCAACAGTAGATGAGCAGGAAGTAAATGTAGAAGACCGTTCTGATAATCCCCCATTTGAAAATGTCATCTTCTAATTAATTCTCATATGCTTAGAGCCGTTCTGCACTACCGACCTTTACATAGAAGAAGGTGAATAGTTGGTTCAAGAAACTGATGAATGAGGAGATGTTGCAGCTCTGACTTGATTCACGATTTTGGAAAGAAGATAATAAATTCTAACTGATTCAGCTGCTCTACTTTGACCAGTCTTTATTACATTTATCTGAAGTTACTATCAAACAAAGTCTGTTTCCAGCTGGACAGACTCTCTTTGTCTCCTACTTTTTCCATAAATGAAGTTGGGCTTTTTCATTTTCAGACAAATGTGTTTTCATCTTTGAACTTCTTTTTCCATCTACTGCCTTTTTATTGTTTCTTGAGATTTGAATAGAGTATTCAGATTAACATCTTTGAACATATTTTGAAATCTCTATAACTAAAACTTTCTGAAATGTGATAGATAGTTACAATAAATTTCTGCAGTCCTTCACTTGAAGATATGAATGAGTTCTTAATATTTGATTCTTTTTTAGCACTTAGAACCTTCAAGTATTTCATTTTTTTAATGGATTGTCTATTTCTACCATCCAAAAAGGTCGTGGACCGCTTAGAAGAATATTACTGCAAAATTCAGCTGCTGCACAGCAATTTTTTTACTATAGCAAGTTATTGTCGTAGCATTACTATACCAGATCATTATAGCACAACTTTGTCTGAAGTAAGTAGCAGATGAATATGTTTAACTATTGGTACTGTAATAGCATTACTATAGCATTGCACCACTTTGTCTGTTACTTCGTCAGCTGATCGCCTGAAGCTTTGTATGTTGTACCATAGTGGTTACCGTAGCAAATTACTGTACCAGGTTACTATAGTAATTTGTTTGTTACTTTGTTTGCTAATTCAAACTTCATCTTCCACTTTATTTGTTATTTCATCTGCTAATTCATTTGAAGCTTTCTTTCATTTTCCACTTCATATTTCACTGTAGCAATTTCACTTTGTCTGTAACTAGAGCAGTACTATAGCAAAATTACTATAGCAGTGCACCTACACTTGAAAATTTCTACACTTTTGCCACATTTTTAGCTTGACATTTTTTATATATTTTTTGTCATAAATCATAATATAATTATCCATATGAAATTTGCATTAGTTGTAAAGCATGAATATGTACTTCAAATCATAATTTTGTATCTATAAGCTTATTTAAGCACCATTCTTTTTTATTCAAGAAGATATCTTTTTAACGCACTTTAACATATGATCCAAGGCATGATAAATGAGGTTGCAAACAATATGGATTAATATGATTTTCCTTCTAGACTTATAATAAGAAGTATATGCTTTCATAAATAATATTTTAATAGAGCACATATATTTCAAGCATATCTTTCTACATTTCAAGCTTTCAATACTAGAAGCATCATTAGCATAAATTAAGTCTTAAGATAAGTTTTGTTATCATCAAAATCATGCAATAATCCCAACAATCTCCCCCTTTTGATATTGACAAAACTTGAAAACTTGTGATATTTAAAGGACATGCTAATGAGCTAATAGCAAACTCCCCCTATCTAATTGGAATGTGTAATCCTATGGAGTTTGATAAAGATAGGTCATGATGTATGATGTTATTCTTCTCTTACATGCAAGTCATGACAAGTGTCTTTCTTAATACCATCCCAATTTCTTAAACAAGCCTTTCTACATTTTCTCCCCCTTTTAGTTAACATTGAAAAGGTGTATGAAATGACTGAGATATGTCTCTCCCTTAATACCTAGATGATAGGATATGTAAATGAAATCAAGAGCATGGTATGGGATCAATATTTTCATCCAAAATGTTCTGCTATCCTTTGTTGTATCAAATCACATAGAGCAGAAATCCATTCTTTCCCAAGTCTTTTTTTGTTCCAAACTCTCCTCCTTTTTGTATTAAGGTTATGACTCACAAATCTACATATTTTTCCCCCTATATTGTTGAGTTTCTAAAGATTTCACAACCACATGTGGATCTTAGTTCTATACAAAGCATAATTATGAGCATGAGATATGATTAGTTTTCAGTAATATAACGATCAGATTCATGTCATGAGTAGCATCCCAATTGTCATTGATGTTTTGAAGAATAGTTTTCAAGCACATATCATTTCAAAGATGCATCAAAATCATAATTCTCATTTAAACAAAAGGGACACTAAACTGACAATCATATTTCACAAAAGAATTGCATAAGAAACTTTACCATATCTTTTTAAGAATAAAAATATCATAATTTTAATCAACTAAGATGGTAAACACATGTCATTTCAGTCATTCAATAGTTATTATATTATAATGTATGATCCTAGTTATTGTATTTATTTTTCTCATTAGTTTGTAGTTTTTTTATGTTGTTTAATGATGACAACACTGAATTTTTCTTAATTCAGATTGAGATTTTTACCATTTTGATCATTAGGTGATGCTTTGTATAACCTAAGTTTCTTATGTTCCTTTCTTAAGATGGTAGACTGAGAAATATAGCTATGAAGGTAATTTCTATCTGTGCCTTTCAGATTCGTCTATAGCTCTCTACAGACAAATTAATAGATGAAGTCAATTCGTCTGCTATCAAGAGTTGTCTGTAACTTACAATAAATAAACCAAAAGACAAAGGTTATTCGCCTGGTGAATAGTAAGAAAAGTACTTCGTCTGCACCTATATAATTTGTCTATTACTTATCACAGACAAACTAGAAGATGAAGTGAAAGCGCTTCAAATCTCCAAAAAAAGTACTCAACATTTCTCAGTTCTTTACATAGCACACCTTCGTATGATATACATGTGAATTGAATATTTCTTAGGCTTCTTCAAGTTCCTTGAATTCACATGCTTAGAAATCAACAACTTTTAGATACATGTTCAGGAATGCTAATTTCTTCTAACTTATGCTTTAGATCATCAAAAGTAGTTAAATTTCAATGCTTAATCTAATGGTGCTTCATGAAAAATACTTCTTTAATTCATCTGAGGTCATATTTGCAAGAAACATCATTATTTCTACTTGTAAGGTGCCTCGTTATGAAATTTGAATAGAGTGGGGTGATTTAAAACAGATATCACTTTTCATGCTCACTTAGACCACACTCATTCAATCATCTCTAGAAATCCTTAGGCCTTTTATATGTCCTTATATGCTTAATATGTGCTTTTGTAAATCTGTTTATAACATAATTTATGCATCTTATCAATTAAACAGAGCATCCAAGACTCATATGTCAATATTCAATATAAGATTTGATCACCAAAGAATTTTATTAATGCAATGTGGCATATTTATGCAAATCTGGTACTTAAGAGTAAGATTTGGAAAATGTGTTCAATATAAAAGTTATAGCCTTTATTCTTATCTTTTCAATGCATTAAGAATTATATAATTCAGATTTTATATGAGAAATTTACGGCTAAAACACTGAAGCTCTGTCAAGTAGCTAAAATTTAGTTTAAAATTCCACTCTATCAAAAAAGCATCACTTTGAGGCCCAATGACTCATGGAAGAAGGCTAATTCAGTAAAAGTAATAAACATAAAAGTTGTAGAACTTTAAATTATCTATCTAAGAAATCAAAAATCACTTAATTCTTAGTTTTTACGAGAAAGTTATGATCAAAATACTAAAATTACTCTAGATGATGCTAAAATTATAGAAAATAGCTTGGGATGGAATAGACTATCATCTATTATTTGAATATCCCCATCATATGATTTCAAGTTGTGTATGTTCAAATATTCTTGCAAATATTGTGGTCATGAATAGTAGAAAAATGAATAAAGTGCAATGATTTATAACATGAGCAAAACTTTTAAGAATTCTAAAAAATTTAAGTTATTTTGTTAATTATTTCAATATTGGGAATTCAAGCCTTAATGATGATTACAGAAGGAATGACTAAGCATGGAATGCCTATTTGAGACCTTAAACCATGAGGTTTTCTAAACAGGTTTAACTATGCCTTGGGATTGTAATTATATTAAGGATTATTTATTTTACATATGAATTTAAATTTTTAGAATTATTTAGTTCATAAATAATGAATTCATAACCATTCAAATCCAAAGTAGTTAGATGGACATTTCAAAAACATGAAGAATGTATAGCAGTGAAATGCATATGTTCAATGTACTTATTGTTGGGCCATGGAAAATCAAAGGGAGCCATCTAGCTGTAGCCGAGCAGCTGTCCGACCGATTGATGACACCTG
>JAYJMB010054713.1:0-26555 GCA_036873735.1 Pouteria campechiana
CCCCCCCCCCCCCCCCCCCCCCCCCCCCCCCCCCCCCCCCCCCCCCCCCCCCCCCCCCCCCCCCCCCCCCCCCCAGGAGGGGAGGTAGTAGTTCCACATGATGAAACATAGATGAAGTCAATATGGTTTCAAAATTCTAGGTCTAGAAGTTTAGGAAAGACTAGATGAAGTCCTTTTAATATGTTTTCTGTGTTGGCATTCATCCTTACAGGATATTCCTGATAGTACATGGTTTCCTTTTAAGAAGTGCCTTTTTGTACTCTTTGGGAGGTGGAATTCTAGGCTTTCTCTTTGGTTTGGAACTGGATGAGTAGAAAGTGATGGTTTTGGGATAGAAGGTGGTTTTCTAGGTTTTGCTTTGGTAGAAGATGGAGGTGAGGTTTTTGGTTTTGAGATAAGGACTTATTTAGATTATATCTGCCTTATCCTTTGTTGAATGGAAGTGTCATCCATCTGAGGATATGAAAGAGGCAAATTGTCAGCAATAGCCTCTAGGTTGGCATTGTTGTAGAAAGTGAATTCTTCCTTAGTAAGAATAAAGAGTTTATGAGGACCTGAGGGAGATGGAAACTCTTTTCTAAGAGGTTTTAACATTGGAAGCATCTGAAGAAGTTTCACAGAGTAATTTTGAATAATTGACTCTCTATCATGAATTTGGATTTTGTGGCCCTTAGGAGTTAATGGAGGATTTGAGAGATGTTGAATCCTATGAAATATGTTAGGATCCTCAAATTCTGAGAATGGAAATTCTTGAGGAGATAGAATGATAGACTGAGTAAGAAACATTCTAGCAACTTCAAAATTGATTTTAGATTTATTTTCAAACTCAGAAAAAGTCATCTTGATTGGATTGGATACATGGAGAAGAATATCAGATTATCAACAGCTGTTGGAGGAGAGTGTGAAGGCCTTTATGGTGGAATTTTTGGAGAAGTGGGAGGTCTTCTCCACTCCAGACGAATTGAGGGTATGTTTCATTCTGAATAAGCTCTCCTCTAGGTGTTGTGGAATTTGTTGTGAAGTAGGAATTGAAGTGGCTAGTGTTGGTGGAGGAATGGAGGATTAAGGTTGAGTTTAAGATGTTCCAGAGGGTATAGCTGCTATACTCTCTTCTCTATCTTCTATTTCTGTTTCTTCCTCATTCCTTTCTATGGCTTCCTCTCTTGTTGGCTCTTCCACAGTTTCTTTCCTTCTTCCTTCTTCTCCAATTTTTTTTCTCTTTATCTGTTCTTCTTTCCTTTGCTTTTGAGAGATCCATCCTTGTGGAGTTAGCTTGAAGCCAATTGTCTTCACTGTTTCTTTGTTAATTTCTTCTCGTGCCCTGTAGTCTTCTCCATCTTCCTTGGAGAGGTCCACATTTGTTGTTTTTATGATCTTGCTCATGATGATCCCATAAGGTAAATAATACTTGGTGGAAGTCTTTACCAAGTAAAATTGATCACTTATTATTTGAGCCAAATCTAATTTCTTCTTATGCTTCAATGCCCATAAGATCTTGGCTTCTTTCTCGATAATTTGAGCAATGCCTCCTATGTCGGATATATGTAGTTATAAATTAACATATGAGCTATCTTAAGAACCAAATTTAGATGCCTGACATGTAAGTAGGTTGCACTTTCTTTGATTTCTACTTAAGCCAAATTTGAAAATTGACTAGTCTTATTTGATGGCCAATCAATCTCTTGATTTTCTATCTCTGGAATATTAAAGGTATTTTTAATATTCTCTAAAGATAGATCTATCTCTTTCCCATCCATGACTTCCTAGTGTTGTAGTTGAAATTGGCAGCAAGGACTTGAATTAGTCTAGTGTATGACTTATCCTTATTGCCCATGAAACTTTCCCATACTTGGAATTTGATACAATTTATTACTTCAAGATTCATTCCATTCTCTCCAAATGCTTTGAAATCAAATGCACATCCTTTTACTATCTTTCTACCTATGAACTATTTACAAAACTTATTATAAGTAGAGGAGTTGTTATTGAAGATTACCTTAAAAATATAATCTTCTATTCTTCTCCTTTTTCTTGGTGTTTCTTCCTCTGTCATTCTTCTTTCTTCAAAATCAGACACTTTTGTTCACTTGCTAGCCATTTTTGTTCTTATCATTGTAGTAACAGATGAAATTCTTGACTTAGGAAGTAGAAAAGAGGAGTTCTCCGAAAGTCTGGAGATGGAAAATCTCTAGTGTGAACGAGATAGGAGCAGGTGAATGGAGGGACAAATGCGGAAGAAGAAGGATTTTGAATCGCCTTTCTATGGAACAAGCTCAGAGGAATGATATAGTGATGCAGAAATTCTGAGCTTAGTGTTTTAAGGGAATTGAAGCTTTTGTTGGGGTTAAATAGAAGTTCTGTGCAATACATTGCTTACACAAAGGTTCTAAGCTAATATGCTCAGAGGTTCTGTGTACCTCACGCTAATGTGGAATACGAGAGGCAAAAGTTCTGTGCGTAACAGAAGTTCAACAGAACTTCTATGTCTGTGATCTCAGAAGTTTTGTGGAATAGGTTTTAGGCGTGTAGAAGTGCGATTTTCAACAGAATCGTGTGACAGAAGTTCTGAGTGAGTGTTACAGAACTTCTGTGCGACTTCTGATGTGCGTTAAATGGTTTGACAGAGTTTCTATGCTACTTCTGAAGCACTTCTAAATCAATTTATTTAATATTTATAAGTATTTTTAGGCATTTAGACATTAGGATTATATATGTATTTTATGAGCATGGATCTGTTACACCAAGTTCTCTTCTAATTTTGTAGAATCTATCTTCTGGAAGAGGTTTTATAAAAATGTCCGCTAACTGATTTTCAGTTAGTACATATTCTAAACAGATATCATGATTTTGTATGTGATATCTAATGAAATGATATCTAACCTCTATGTATTTAGTTCTTGAATGTAGTATAGGATTCTTAGTCAAATTTATTACATTAATATTGTCACATCTAATAGGAGTATCAAGTATGTTATTCCATTATCATTCAATTGCTGTTTCATCCACAAAATTTGTGCACAACAACTACCTATAGCTATGTATTCAGCTTCAGTAGTTGATAATGCTATAGAAGTTTATTTCTTTGAAAACCATGATATGATCATACTTCCAAGAAATTGACAAGATCCAGAGGTACTTTTTCTGTCTACTTTGTATCCAGCAAAGTCTGTATCAGAGTATCCTACTAATTCAAAATTTGAACCTTTTGGATACCATAATCTAAGATTTGGAGTATCTAAAAGGTATCAAAATATTCTTTTAATAGCAATTAGATGTGATTCTTTAGGATTTGACCAAAATTATGCACAAATGCATACACTAAACATAATGTCTGGTCTACTTGCAGTTAAGTATAGATGAGATCCTATCATGCTTCTGTATAATTTCTCACAAATAGATTTACCTTTTTCATCCTTATCCATTTTGATGGATGTACTCATTGATGTGGCTAATGGATTTCCTTCTAGAGAAATTTCTTGAGTAGTTCTCTGGTGTATTTTGTTTGGTGGATAAAGATACCTTTTTTCATCTGTTTTACTTAAAGTCCCAGAAAGAAGTTCATCTCACTCATTAAACTCATTTGAAATTCTCCCTAAATTACTTTAGAAAAGTCTTAACATAATTTATCATTAGTTGCACCAAATTTAATATCATCTATATAAATTTGAACAATTAGAATATTATTTTTGTCATGCTTGATAAAGAGTGTAGTATGTACTTTACCTCTTGTAAACCCTTTTTCTATTAAGAATTTACTTAATTGCTCATACCATACTCTAGGTGCTTGCTTCAATCCATAGAGAGCTTTCTTGAGTTTGAAGACATGGTTTGAATCATAAGGATCTTCAAACCTAGGAGGTTGTTCTACATAAACTTCTTCATTTATAAAACCATTTAGAAATGCACTTTTAACATCCTTATGATAAAGCTTGAAGTTCATGAAAGATGCAAATGCTAATAATATTCTAATGGCTTCAATTCTGGCAACAGGAACATATGATTCTACAAAGTCTATTCCTTCCTCTTGACGGTATCCTTTTGCTACTAGTCTTGCTTTATTTTTCATTACTATTCCAAATTCATCTAATTTGTTCCTAAAAGCCCATTTAGTTCCTATTATTGATTGATGATTAGGTCTTGGAATAAGTTTCCATACATTATTATGTTTGAATTGATCTAATTCCTCTTGCATTACTATTATCCAATTTTCATCTTCTAAAGCTTCATCTATGCAAGTTGGTTCAATTTGAGAAATAAAAGCAAAGTTACCACATATTGATGATATGAAGATCTACTTCTTACTTTATCATAAACATCACCAATTACTTGATTTTCAGGATGATCATGTATGAACCTTCATTCTTTTCGAAGAGTATTGTTGCCTTCATTATTTACCTTATTGATGGATGGTCCATCATCTTGTTCTTCTTCATCTTTGTGTATTTTTATTTGTGAAGAATCTTTGTCTTCATCTTGTATTTTTATTTTCTTGATAGAAGTGGTAAGTTCTCCTGTTTCATCATCAAAATCACTCATCTTTTTAGAGGGGTTAGTACTTTCATTGAATTTTACATGAATGGACTCCTCTGTAGTCTTTTTTTAGGTTGTAGACTCTAAATGCTTTGCTTACAACGGAATAACCAAGGAAAATGCCTTCATTAGATTTACTATCAAATCTGCCATGATTTTTTTTCATTGTTAAGAATAAAACATTTGCAACCAAAGGTATGGAAATGAGAGATGTTTGGTTTTCTACCATAATATAATTCATATGGAGTTTTGTTGAGTATAGATCTAGTATAAATTCTGTTAATGATGTAGCATGAAGTATTCATTGCTTTAGCCCAAAAGTATTGAGGTAAGTCATATTCACTCAACATTGTCCTTGCCATCTCTTACAAGAATCAATCTTTCCTTTCAACTACTCCTTTTTACTGAGGTGTTCTTGGTGTTGAAAATGTGTATAAAATTCCATTGCCTTCATAGAAAGCAGTGAATTTTTGGTTTTTAAATTCTCCACCATGATCACTTCTTATGACTACTATATGAGAATTTTGTTTTTTCTATGCATGTTTGGTAAATGTTTCTAAGAATGAAAAGTATCAGCTTTAAAAATAAGAAACATTATCTAGGTGAATCTTGAATAGTCATCTACAATGACATATGCATAATGTTCCCTCCAAAACTTCTAGTTCTTCTTAGTCCAACGAGTTCCATGTGTAGCAATTGAAGTGGTTTGGTTGTGTATACTTCTTTCTTTGATTTGAATGATTCTCTAACTTGCTTCCTTTCAAGCAAGCATCACATAATTCATTTTGGTCAAATTTTAGTTTGGGTAAGCCAACTATAAGATCTTTATTGTATAGTTTTTCAATCACGAATTTGTTGGCATGTCTAAGTCTTCTATGCCACAATAGGGATTATTTATCATTTATAATGAGACATTTTGCTTGGATATTATTTAAATCTACTAAGTACACATTTTCATACCTTTTGCCAAGTACTACAACTAAATTTGAACTATTTATCACAGAGCATATATGAGATTCAAACACAACCTTGCATCCATTATCACAAAATTGACTAATGCTCAGCAGATTGTGTTTTAATCATTCTCCTAGTAAAATATTTTAAATAGTAATAGAAGGAGGTTGGCTAATCTTACCAATCTCAACCACTCTACCTTTTCCATTATCTCCAAAGGTAACTTTTCCTTCATTTTTAGCTTTTAATTTCATTAATAGTTCATTCTCTCCTGTAATGTGTCTTGAGTAACCACTATCAATATACCATTTGCTACTTCTTGTGGCTTTTAAGCACACCTGTAATAATAAAATCAAGCTATAATTTTTGGTATCCATTTAGGAATGGGACCAGGTGGATTAGTAGTAGAATATTTTGGTACCCATTACTTTTTAGATGCTACTAAATAATTATCTGTTGATATTAATGTATTCATTATGTCAGCAATAGTTTTTGGTACCCAAATTTGGTTTTATTTGAGTTCTAATTTTCTTACAAAATTGATAATTTTCTTTCTATGGTTTTCTTTGCTTTTCTTCATTTTCAGTTTAAATAGGGTAGAAGTTAATGTTTTTCTAAGAGCATAATTTTCTACTTTTGTTTTCTAAAGTTTTATGTTAATGTTGGTTTTGAGTTGGTCATTTTCTTATTTTATCTAAGAACATTTATAGATTGTCTTTTCTAATTATCTTTAAGTTTCTTTATGTTTAGCTTTTAAATTTTTAAAATCTGAGTATAATTCAGCTAGTAATTCTTCTAAATCAGAAGTTTCATTTTTTGAATTTACCTCATCTTCATGAATAACCATGAAGCTTATTCCTGTGTGATGCTCCTCCTGATCCTTTTCTTTGGGGTTGAGTGAGTTGAATTGAGCATCATTTTCTTCTTTTGCTTCACTCGAACTTTCTTTCACATGTTTTTCAGCATTTCCCATGCAAACATTGCTTTCTTCTTCTGTTCAAATTTCCTATTGTTAGAGTACTCTTTTTATCAAAGTAAGAATTATTCCTTTTCTTTCTATCTCCTTGCCTTTTGTTTGTTCTAGACAATCAAATCTCATGTGTCCAGATTTGTTGCAGTTGTAACATATTGGAATTTCCTTCTTCTTTTTCTTGCTCTTGTTATTGCTTTTGAAGTTGTTTCCAAATTTCTTCTTTTTGATCATATTTTTGAATCTTCTGGTTATCATTGCCATTTCATCATCATCTTCACTAACTGAGTTTTCTTCTGAAGATTCTTCATTTTCTGATTCAGCTTGTAGAGTGATCTTCTTACCTTTGAATTCATCTAGAACCTTTTGTTTCATTAAGACTTCATGGGTCATAAGTGATTACATGAGTTCTTCTACTTTCATTTGACTTAGATCCTTTGCTTCTTGTATAGTAGTTACCTTAGGTATCCAAAATCTAGGCAGAGATCTTAATATTTTTTTTGACGAACTTGGGGTCTTCATTTTTCTCTCCTAAGCTCTTTAGTCCATTGGTGATTTTTTGAAACCTTCCAAACATTTTAGAAATGATTTCTAATTCTTTCATGAAGAAGGCTTCATATTCCTGCACTAGAATATTTATTTTAGTCTCTTTTACCTGATTTGTTCCTTCATGTGCTACTTATAGCTTATCCTAGATTTCTTTTGCTGAGTCACATGCAGAAATCTTTTTAAACTCAGAAGAGGTTAAAGCACAGTAGAGGCACTTCTTTGCCTTATCACCACATTCTACTGCTTGTATATCTTCTAAGGTGTAGTTGTCTTCTGTGTTTATGACATTCTTACCATTCTCAACTATAAGCCATAATTGTTAATTTGTGGTAATTAAGAAGTTTTGCATTCTCATCATTCAATACCCATAATTGGTTCCTTCAAAAAGTGGGGGTCTAGAAGTGGATTGCCCTTCTAAAAATGTATTGTGGAACATACTGGCCATTTGAATCTCTTCACAAGTTAATATACTGGTATTTAAAAATTAACTTAGTGAAGCCTGCTCTGATACCACTTATTGGCTCCTTACTGAATGGTAGCTCAAGAGGGGGGTGAATTGAGCTTCTAAAAATTTTGGCCAATAAATAACTATGTGTGCTTAAAATGAGAAAGAGAATGACTTGCAACACATAAATAGTATTTTTATAGTGGTTCGGCCCATCCTGGGTTCCTACTCCACTTTTTTGAGTTAGTCTTCTTTACTGAACTGAGACACCACTATAACACTTATTATTTCACAAACTCACTAACAACTCATTGGTTTTTCAAGTTCACCAAAAAATCTTTACACATTGGTTTTCAAGCTTACCAACTTACTGGTTTTCCAAGTTCACCAGAAACTCTTTCAAATAGTTGGTTTTATAAAGCTTACCTACTAACTCACTGGTTTTTCACTGTAAAGTGTACAATAACAATGCCTCCTTATTTTAGGCTAATATGAATGAAAGCTAAAGCTTAATTGAAAGAGTAAAGTAAGCAATGAGATTATATTTAAATTCCTTTTGAAGTTGATATAGATCTAATGTTAAAGATTTTGAAAGCTTTGACAGTGACATAACAAATGGAGTTAAATGATGGAAAGCTATAAATGCTCTTCTCTTAATCAACATAATGATTTTCAATGTAATCTCTTAGTTTTTTTTATAGTTATTTTCTTAATCCTCTTTATATAGGATTTGAATTTTTAGCCGTTGTAACCTTTGGCATCATTTTCAAACAAGTCAGGCAGGTATGGTAATGACTTCTGTGCATTGTCAGAGTTCAGAGATTCTGAGTAGAGTGTTTGAAACTTCTATGCTTCAGTTTATGCCTTAACAGAAGATACTTCTGTAGTTAGTTAATTTTTGGCAGTTTCCTCTTTAGGGTTTCTGTTCACTGTCTTATTCTTCAATGGTCATCTATGTGTCTTCTGAATAACTTTTGTGTATCTTCTGGTTCACTTATGAAGCTTGATTCTTACTTCTGTATCTCTTTATGAAATCATATTGAATTGATCATGTCTCTGATATTTCTTTTGACTTGATTCTGCATGATTGTTGCACCCCTTGTATACTTTGACATATTCTTTATTACTTCTATGTAATGCTTTTTGCTTTTGTGTTGCTTCGGTTACTTAAAAGAAAATTCTTTTGATACAGTTCTGATCACTTGAGTTTCCTTTTGAGTTGCTTTTGTGTGACCAAAGTTCCTTTTAAATTGCTTTTGTGTATTGATGTGTTGCTTCTGAGTTGCTTCTGTATAGTAGAATAGTCCTTTTGAGTTGCTTCTGTGCATCGTTATGTTGTTTCTGATTTACTTCTGTGCATCTTAATATTGCTTCTGATTTGCTTTTGTGCTTAAGAATGTTGCTTCTAACTTACTTTTGTGTATTGTAATATTGCTTCTGATATGCTTCTGTGCTTAATAATGCTCCTTTTGACTTACTTCTGTATATTCTATCCTTGTTCTATCTGGCTTCTGTACAGTACTAGATTTCTTCTATTGCATTTCTATATAGGTAACTCATCTTCTATACTTCTTCTGTTGTTCTTCTGATTTTCAAATTTGCTTCTAAAGAAGTTCTGGGTCACTTCTGATTTGTTTCTGAGTTGAATTTGATTGCTTCTGATTAAGTCTGATTTCTTCCTAACCTTTGATCTTTTCATGCTTAACACAAAAACAAGTTCTAAAATGCTTTCACGTGCTTTTTGAATACTTTTTATTTGAGCATTCCTTTAATACTTTCCTTAATCTATTTTTGATACTAATACTGCAACACTTAGAAAGTGATTCATTAATACCTTGATTCTTTCACTCACTTGTTTGTCCATCATCAAAAATAAGTTATTTAATCTCATTCATCATCAAAATCAAGCTTAGTAAATGTGTTAGACTTATCATTCTGCCCCTTTTTGATGATGACAAAATATTTGAGTGATAACCTCTCAAAAACTTTTCAGAATATGTAATCATGCTTCTTAGTGTGGCTCCACCTGCATGGGTGAGCTCCCCCTGAGTATGTGCTCTTTGTGCTTTGAAAAATTCATATGCTTCCTTACTTTTTATTCTATTTTTCTTCACCTTTTTATCATAATTAAAAAGAAAGCAATAAAGAGGAAAGAATTGTATCATTGAGATAGAACTTTATACAAAAACAATTACATAGGAAAAGTTAAAAAAAATTACATAATAGAGATTCAACAATACAATAGAAAAGACATTTAGTACTCAAAGATAGCACATAATAGATGACTCAAGTCAGAGTAAGAAGATGTGAGTTTTAAGCATAGTAGTCAGTTCCTTTTTCTGATGTATGTAAGAGGGAAGAAATGTGGATTATCAAAAGAGAGAGTGGGAGTTTCTATAGTGGTGGAGGATGAAGGTTTTGTGGGAGATGTCTTGGGTTTGGAAGCTATTTTCTTAGGAGGAGGAGGAATGAAAGTGGGATCTTTTGGAATTGTAGTGGGAGTTTCATGAGTGTATGCAGTAGTTCCTCATGATGAAACATAGATGAAGTCAATACGGTTTCAAAATTCTAGGTCTAGAAGTTCAAGAAAGACTGAATGAAGTCCTTTTAAGATGTTTTCTGTGTCAACATTCATCCTTGCAGTGTATTCCTGATAGTACATAGTTTCCTTTCAAGAGGGGCCTTTTTGTGCTCTTTGGGAGGTGGAATTCTAGGCTTTCTCTCAGGTTTGGAACTGGATGGCTGAGATGAGGGAGTAGAAAGTGATGGTTTTGGGACCGAAGGTGGTTTTCTAGTTTTTGCTTTGGTAGAAGATGGAGGTGAGTTTTTTTGTTTTCAGACAAGGACTGATTTAGACTGTATCTACTTATCCTCTATTGAATGGAAGTGTCATCCATTTGAGGATATGGAAGAGGCAAATTGTCAGCAATAGCCTCTAGGTTGGCATTGTTATAGAAAGTGAATTCTTCCCTAGTGAGAATAAAGAGTTTATGAGAACCTGAGGGAGATGGAAACTCTTTTCTAAGAGGTTTTGACATTGAAAGTATCTGAAGAAGTTTCTCAGAGTAATTTTGAATAATTGACTCTCTATCATGAATTTGGATTTTGTGGCCCTTAAGAGTCAATGGAGGATTTTGGACAAGTTGAATCCTATGTAAAATGTTAGGATCCTCAAGTTCTGATAATGGAAATTCTTGAGGAGATATAATGATAGATTGAGAAAGAAACATTTTAGCAACTTCAAAATTGATTTTGGATTTATTTTCAAACTCAAAAAAAGTCATCTTGATTGGATTGAATACATGGAGAAGAATATTAGGATTATCAATAGCTGTTGGAGGAGAGTGTGAAGGACTTTGCGGTGGAGTTTTTGGAGGAGTGGGGGGTCTTCTCCACTCTGGACAAATTGAGGGTGTGTTCCATTCTGAATAATCTCTCCTCTAGGTGCTGTGCGAATTGAAGTGGTTGGTGTTAGTGGAGGAATGGAGGATTGAGGTTGAGTTTGAGATGGTCCAGAGGGTACAACTGATATACTCTCTTCTCTATCTTCTATTTCTATTTCTTCCTCATTCCTTTCTGTGGCTTCCTCTCTTGTTGGCTCTTCCACAGTTTCTTGCCTTCTTCCTTCTTCTCCAATTTCTATTCTCTTTATCTATTCTTCTTTCCTTGGCTTTTGGGAGATCCATCCTTGTGGAGTCATCTTGAAGCCAATTCTCTTCACTATTTTTTTGTTAATTGCTTCTCTTGCCATGTAAAAATAATGGCCATGAAGATTTGTAGATTAACACTCATATAGGATAGATGATAGTTTAAGCTTTTGGCCATGAGTGGAAGGATCTACACCAAGTTAAGCACATTTGAAATGGGTTCCTTCACTACCACCAAATCATCCCACTTCTTCTCCTTTAATAGCTTCTTCAGAGTCTTGAGCACTGGAGCTAATCAATGCAAAGACGAGACCAGCATTGAATGAATAAAACCATTTGAATTTTCTGCCCTTGAAGTCTAGGTTTTTATTTTGTCTCAAGCTGCTGCAATACCAATGAGAGAGGAGAATGAGCTGTGATAAATGTGTTCCTCATTTAACTCATCATAGCATTAAAAATCAGCACCGCTTATTGCTGAAAATGGTGACTGGTATGAGTCTGCACGATATTAGCTCATGTGCAGATGCCATTTGTATACGTAGTCAAATAAATCAATATTCCATTGACAAGTCATGGTCTCTCTGTCTACATTTGTCTACCATAAGTTGTAGATGAATTCTTCCATGGATTGTCTGTCAACTGCATTTCCATATGAATAATTTTGTTTGTCACAAATAGCAGATGAACTTTGATGCATATGAGTTACACTAAATGATAGGCACTTCTTTGTCTGTCACAATTCCTCTAGAAGATTTATCTGTTGATCGATCCTTCATGTATATGCTTTGTTTGTTGAAGACAACAGATTAACTTGAATAGTGCTAACAAAGATGAGTTGAATGATTGACAAATAGTTCCTTTAATATGAACAAACGAAGTAGAACAAACGAAGTAGTATATGCTTCCTTTGTCCTTCATCGTTTGTTGGAGGTGATAGATGAAGTTCACTTAGTCTTGCACTAACAAACAAAGTGAAATCTTCTTCTTTTGTTCCTTGTTCTCTATTGAGAGTGCCAGATGAAGATTACTTCAATTTGCTTGAACAAACGAAGTGTGACCTTCGTCTGATGTAAATGATAGACAAAGTGAGTTCTGCTTTATCTTGAATAGAATACTTTGCATGTTGCATTTGTTTGTCATAGGTTGTAAACAATCATGCCTTTGTTTATTGCAGCCCAATTCAATCCAAGTAGCCCTTTGTCTTTTCAGCTTCGTCTATGCTCACTGTATAGCATTTACTTTGTCTTCTGTTTTAGCTAAACTTTCTCAGTTGTAATAGATGACTTTTTAATCCAAAGATGAGGTAAAGTTCTTTAGCTTGTCTGCACACTTCGAGCAACAGAAGGGGTTTGTTCTAACAACTTCCTTGTCTCTTTAATTTTGATCTATTTGTCTTGGCTCAGCTGAAGTTGCACTCTCTTCTAAATTTGTATTGTCATTCTATCCTCAGATAACTCTAGTCTTCTCGTTTCTTCTATTGTTGTCTGGGCAACAATTCTTCTTTCTTCCTCTGTCTGAGTGTTTGATGGAGCTTCTTTTTCTTTCTTTATCTCAGACAGGCTTTGTCTGGTTGATGTGGATGGTTCAAATTTCTTGAACAAAGTTATGCTTCTTCGACCATGGCTTTCATCTTCAACTCCTTTGTCTGCCAAGCCTTGAGTTGCTTCTTCATCCTTGTGCTTTTATCTTGGATAGACTGATTAGATATAAGTAGTTTGCAACTTATGCTCTTTGATCATGGCTTCTTCTTTGTCTTCTTGTTTTGCATTTGTCTATTGATATTTTCGTTGGGGTTAACAAACAATGCAAGCTCGTTGTAGCACATCTTCAAAGCCTTGTTTTTCTCTCATACTTTTGTTCGTGGAAGCTCCTCTTAGACAACTGCAACCTTTTTGTTGCTTATCTCCAAATCTTCTATTTTCTTTTTCTTCTTCTAAGATTATCATTAGTTTAGCTCCTTTGAAATGCAGCAGATAATCTATTGCAGACGATCATTATCCTGCACTTGAACATTTCTACATTTGCTACATTGTTAGCTTTCATACATATAATATCATAATGTATTTTATCCTCATATGATTGTGACATTTTGTAAAGCAAGGATAATATACATTTTCATTGAATGCATAATATGAAAGCTTAAGTGATTATGGTGCATAAAATTTAATTAGTAAGTTTATGCAGTAAAAGTTAATTTATATTTATTGTGTAGGCACCATAAAGTGAAGACTGTACACTTGTTTAATTAATCATTATTTTTTATTAATTCATTTACATATATATATGATTGTTAAAGATATAAGCATATAGGTTTCTTAATTTAATATAAGTTGTTTTTATCATCAAAATCATATATAGTGTAATGCTGATAGGGAGGTTGTCCTTAACTTGAAAGATAAATACATCACAGAGGACATTGCCATAGTTGAAAGAGATGCCAAGGTAAAGATCTACCTTTACTGTGCTTTGTCCCCATCCAAGTTTGTGAATATTTCCTTGTGTGATTCTGCAAAAGAAATTTGGGACAAATTACAAGTTGCAAATGAGGGAACAACCAGGTCAAAGAGGCTAAAATAAATATACTTGAGCAGGAATATGAAGCCTTTCACATGCAAGACACAAAGACAATTTCAGAGATGTTTGGAAGGTTTCAAAAAATCACCAACGCGTTGAAGGGTCTTGAGAAAAATATGAAGAGCCCAAATTAGTGAAGAAGATACTAAGATCACTTCCTAGGCAATGGATGCATCAAGTGGCAGCCATCCAAGAGGTAAAGGACTTGGACAAAATGAGTGTCATAGAGTTCATGGGTTCCCTTATGATCCATGAGATATTGATGAAGCAAAGGGCTCCAAAAGATCTAAAGGGAAAGAAAACAATAGCATTGAGAGCTGAGTTAGATAATAATTCATAGAGTGAAGCTTCAACAAGTGGAACTGAAGATAATAACATGGCTATGTTAAGCAGAAATTTTAAAGCCATGCTCAAGAAGAAGACTGGAAGCAATTCCAAAAGTTTAAAAAATGAAGACAAGAAGAGAGATGTCCACATATGCTATAACTGTGACAAGTCTGGGCATAAAAGAGTTGACTGCCCAAAACCAAAAAAAAAAACAAGGGGAATAATAGAAGAAGAAATACAATCATTTCGTTGACAAGAAGGACAACAGTAACAAAAACAAAAATAACAAGAACTTTGGGAAGAATAAGAAAGCTTATGTTACATGGGAGTTGCAAGAATACATATTACATGAAAGTGCCAGCGAAAGTGAAGACGAGGAACATGAAGCAAAATTCAATCAACTATCACCAAGGAGAGGAGACCATGAAGATCATCACACGTGAATCAGCTTCATGGCCATCAATGAAGATGAAGTAATTTTGAACTTGAATCTACTAGTTTTCAAGAAGAATTAGAAAGCTTATATGTTAGCTTCAAGGCTTTGAAAGCCAAACATAAGGAGATAAAAAAGGATCTGTTTAAAATGACCAACGAATGCTCCAAATTAAAATAGGAAAATATAAACCTCAAAAGTAATCAATGCACCCTTAGTGAAATTGAGCTAGTCAAGGTTAAAAATAATGCTCTTAAGAAAACCTTTACTTCAACCTTGTTGAGAATGAAACCTAAGAGAGAAGGTAGACAACAACAAAAGAAACAACATTTCAATTTTGGAAGAAAACAAAGGCCCAGACAAACTGTGGTTTGGGTTCCCAAAGCTGTAGCTGATACTATAAATGCTACTCAGTCTTCTAATGTCAAATTATTGGCACCCAAGAAGTAGTGGGTACCAAAATTCTCTGCCACTAACCCCCCTAGACCCATTCTCAAATGGGTACCAAAAATTAAAAATTAACCTTATCATTGCAAGTGTGTCTAAGAGCCATAAAAAGTAGCATGTGGTACATTGACAGTGGTCACTCAAGATGCATGGCAGGGGAGAAGGAGTTGTTCACTAAGTTGAAAGAGAAGAATGGTAGAACAGAGACTTTTGGAGACAATGGGAATGATAGAGTGGTTCGGATTGGTAAGGTTGACCAACCACACTCTACTATTATTTTTGATGTTTTGTTAATTGAGGGATTAAAGCATAACCTTTCGAGTGTAAGCCAAGTTTGTGAAAGTGGTTATAAGGTTATGTTTGATTCTTATGTTTGTTTAGTTTTAGATCAGCTAGACTCGGTTGTAGTTCTAGGCAGGAGGCATGGAAATGTATATGTTGTAGATCTTCATGATATCCAAGCCAGGTGTCTTGTTAATAACGATGAGTCCATATTGTGGCATACAAGATTAGCTCACACCAACAAAGACATGATTGAAAGACTATACTATAAAGATCTTGTAGTTGTCTTACAAGATTTAAAATTTTGCAAAGGACAGTTGTGTGATGCTTGCTTAAAAGGAAAACAAGCAAAAGAGTCTTTCAAATCAAATGAAGAAGTGTACAAAACTAAGCCTCTTCAATTGCTACATATAGACTTAGTGGGACCAACAAAAACTAGGAATCTTGGAGTAAAACATTATGCATATATCATCATTGATGACTATAATAGATATACCTGGATAATGTTTTTTGCATCCAAAGATGAGGCTTTTTCATTATTTGAGATCTTTTTTAAGCGTGTGCAGAACAATCAAAGCTCTCATATTGTTGCTATAAGGAGTGATCATGGTGGAGAGTTTGAAAACCATGAGTTCACAGCTTACTATGAAAATGATGGCATCTTTCAAACCTCCTTTACACTAAGAACTCCCTAGCAGAATGGAATGACTGAGAGGAAGAATAAATCCTTACAAGAGATGACAAGGAAGATATTGAGCGAATATAATCTGCCATAATATTTTTGGACTGAAGCTATGAATACCGCATACTATGTTATTAATAGAATTCATACTAAGCCATTGCTCAATAAAACTCCATTCGAATTGTATTATGGCAACAAGCCTAACATATCATATTTCCACACCTTTGACTGTAAATGTTTCATTCTTAACAATGGAAAAGGAAACCACGGGAAGTTTGATAGTTGATCTAATGAAGGTATTTTCCTTGGCTATTCCATCGTTAGCAAGGCATTTAGAATCTACAACCTGAGTAGTAGATCTATTGAGGAGTCTATTCATATCAGATTTGATGAAACTTCTAACTGTTCAAAAAGAACAAGTAATTTTGATGATGAAGCAGATAGATTTATAACAAACGTGGAAAGGATGAACCTACAAGACAGAGAAAAGCAAACTTCACAAATAGAAATAACAAGGGATGATTCAAAAAAATAGTTTGAATCATCCACAAGTGAGGTAAATGAGAAAGGTAACTCTTCTCTTCCCATAGATTGAAAGTTCATGCATGCTCATCTAGAAAATTATATAATTGGTGATGTGTACGATAGAGTTAGGACTAGATCATCTT
Source organism: Pouteria campechiana (assembly GCA_036873735.1). Classification (NCBI taxonomy): domain Eukaryota; kingdom Viridiplantae; phylum Streptophyta; class Magnoliopsida; order Ericales; family Sapotaceae; genus Pouteria; species Pouteria campechiana. The sequence goes on from JAYJMB010054713.1 coordinate 16,509, forward strand.
ATGTGGTAATTTTGCCTTTATTTCTCAAATAGAGCCAACTTACATAGAACAAGCATTGGAATATGAAAATTAGATTTTAGCTATATAAGAAGAATTGGACCAATTTAAAAGGAATGACGTGTGGGTTTTTATTGTAAAACTAGACCATCAAGCTGTTATAGGAGCCAAATAGGTCCTTAGGACCAAATAAGATGAATCTGGATTAGTAGTGAGAAACAAGTCAAGATTAGTATCAGGGGGTATTGTCAAGAAAAAGGGATAAATTTTGAGTAGTCTTATGCCCTGTTACTAACATAGAAGCCATTAGAATGCTATTACCATTTGCATCTTACATGAATTTCAAAAGTTACGAGATGAATGTCAAATATGCATTCTTGAATGGTTTCATTAATGAAGAGGTTTATGTGGAGCAACACCCTAGGTTTGAAGATCCCTATGATCCTAACCATATCTTCAAACTCAAGAAACCCTCTATGGTTGAAGCAGACTCCTAGAGGTTGGTATGAGAGGCTAAGCATATTTTTAATTGAGAAAGGTTTCTCAAGGGGTAAGGTAGATACCACACTCTTCATTAAGTATGTTATGAATGATATGCTCTATGTTTAGAATTATGTTGATGACATTGTCTTTGATGCTACTAATGAAAATCTTTGCTAAGAGTTTTCCAAGACAATGCAGGGAGAATTTTAGATGAGCTTGATGGGGGAGTTAAACTTCTTTCTAGGGCTGCAAGTGAAGCAGATGAAAGAAAGAATCTTCATCCACCATGCCAAGTATCCAAACGAGTTGCTAAAAAAGTTTAACCTTAAAGATGGAAGAAGATTTGGAACTCCTATGAGCACTTCCATCACAATGGATAAGGACGAGAAAGGTAAACCAATTTGTCAAAAGTTAAATAGAAGCATGATAGGATCTCTATTTGACTATAAGTAGGCCAGATATCATGTTTAGTGTTTGCATCTATGCTAGATTCTAGTCAGATCCTAATGAATCACATCTTAGTGCTGTTAAAAGGATCTTTAGATACCTCTTAGATACTACAAACCTTAGTTTATGGTATCCAAAAGATTCAAATTTTGAGTTAATAAGGTACTCTGATGCTGATTTTGTTGGATATAAGGTAGATAGGAAGAGTACCTCAGGGACTTGTTAGTTTCTTGGAAGCATAATCATCTCATTATTCTCCAGGAAAAAAATATCTGTTGCATTGTCAACTACTAAAGTTGAATATTTAGTAGTATGCAGTTATTGTACATAGATTCTCTGGATGAAATAGCAGTAGGATGACTATGGTTTGAAATTTTTTTATACGCCCATCAAATGTACAATACTAGTGCTATAAATTTAACCAAGAACATAGTTATGCATTTTAGATCTAAGCATACAAAGATTAGGCATCATTTCATTAGAGATCACATCCACAGTCACAATGTCTATGTAGAATTTGTAGCAACTGAAAATTAATTAGTAGACATTTTCACTAAGCCACTCCTTAAGGATAGATTTTGCATTTTTAGAAGAGAGTTAGGTGTGATAAATCCATAAGCATAATGCCCATCTCATGATCATCACATTATGCCTCTGTTCACATGTTCTGAATACTTACATGTTCTAAATGTCATATGTCTATGCTTAATTTCATGATTAGATTGATTTGGAGATCATTTTTAATTTCTCTCACCTTCAAAAGTTCTAAAACCCTTATTTTTGAACTGCTAAAACCCCCTTTCTTAACTTCTAAAACATCATTTTCAAGGCAATGCCTCTTTTTCCCACTGAAATTAGATATCTTACTCATTGGAACTTATACCATTTCACTATTTTCAGGAAACATTCATTTCTTTTCCTCGTAAATTCTTCTGAAACCTCTTTATCTTTCTTATTCAAACCCCAAAACCATGTGTTGTAATGGAGAGGTTGAACGAAGATAAAAAATTAGTGATATAAATCAGGAAATAGAAGAAGAAGAAGAGGAGAATCTGAAGAAATAAGCACATCAAAGAGAAGCAGAATGGACAATGAAGTCTATAAGATATCACAGATAGATGATAAGGTTTCTAATGGGATTAAATAAGTTGTTGTCAAAATTATTGTATATATTTTTGATGATAACAAAACTTGTATTAAAATAAAACATTTATATGCTTAAATATCTAACAATCATATTCATGATTATGAATTGATAAACGTTAATTAACATAAAGATATAATCATGAATGTTTAATTATACAAGCATATATGGAGCACTTAAACTTCTTTATTAATGCATTAATCTGCTGATAAGTTCATAATATATCATATTTTTTACATCTAAATTCACATATTTAAGATCTTATTTTAATATTTTTCAGTGAATATTGCACTTAACAGAGTTTGTTTTATTGATATGTAAAATGAAACTGAAGATTACAAAAGATGTTACTTTAAAGTAATTTCTAGGACTGATGGAGGCATATTTGGAAAATGTGTTCAACATGAAAGTTTTAGCCTTTGTTCCTAGCTTTTCAATGCATCAATAATCCAGATTCTGAATTTATATGAGAAATTTATGGCTAAAACAATGCAACTGTCTATGGAGCTTCACATTCATTTGCTACTTCATTTGACAAAAAGGTGTTATTTTGAAGGTTCATGACTTATAGAAGATGGATGATTTAGATAAAGTGATAAATATAAAAATTGTAGACCCTGAAATTATCTATCTAATGCAAAAAAAATTAGAGCAATTCTGAGTTTGTATAAGAAAGTTATGATCAAAATAGTGGTACTCTTTCCAAAAAACTCTGAAATATTAATTTTGGAGGTAACATAAAAGGTGGTACTTTAAGCTTGTAGACATAAAATAAAAGTAAAATTAGGATAATCGATTAACTTAGTAGTTGTATATCTTGTAATTATCTACCCAATCCAAAAAAATCACTCAATTTGGAGTTTGGATGGGAAACTTATGATAATTCTACTAAAATTGCTATGGAACATCAAAAACTCCGAAGTAGAAATGGTGATTCCAAAGTTCACTTCAGCGACCTCGAAGTTCACTTTAGCAACTCTGAAGTTCACATCAAAAACTCCTAAGCTCACTTTAGAGACTCCAAAGCAACATTTTCTGACTCCGAAGCTCACTTTAGAGACGTTCACTTCAGTAACTCTGAAGCTCACTTGCGTGCCTCCGAAGTAGACTTGTATCTCCAAAATTAGCTTTAGTAACTCTGAAGTTCACTCTGTTACCTCTGAAGTTAATATTCTGTGGCTCTGAAGCAAGATTTATTGACTCTGAAGTTCACTTGCGTAACTCTAAAGTAGGAATTCAAATTTGTAGCTTAATTTTCATGCCTCCAAAGCAAACTAACAAGAATCAAAGCTTGAAATCAAAGCTTGGAATTGGAAATGCACAAATTTAGTTGTTCTTCAATGCATCAGATTTTGCTATCCAAACTATGATCAGCAATATATTTTTTTAGTAATGATCAATACTTACAATTATCTGAGTTATTTTTGGAAGCAAGGTTCTTTGCATACGTTGCTGAATTTTTAGAAGTTTTTGGAATGCATAAACTGTTACCATATTTAGAAAGGATATTTTAGAAATCAATTGCACAATATCTATTATTGGAAATCATATGGAAACAACCTTTCCGAATAGAAAAGACAGAGTTATTTTTAGAAGACGATTTCTATACATAAAAGAGTTACAATTCGTGGAGGAGTATTATTATAATCATGTTGTCTAGGTTATTTAAGGAGACTTCTAGGGATGGAGAAAAGGGAACGGAGTAGAGAAAAGATAGAGAGTTGAAAAGGAGAAGACTTTAGAGCAAGAAAATCATTGGAAAAAGCCTCTGCAACCTTAATATTTTATTTTCTTTCTAGGTCATTGTTTATTTTTGAATCAACATTCAAACTCGGATTATGATGATGTTTATACATTACTTAGTTGGTTTTAATTCAAATATGATGTTCTAAATTTCTATTATCTAGGATTAAATGGATACTAGCAATGAAGCTTGTGTTGATGTTTGATTTTTGAGTTAAATTATCTTCTTCCTCATTGTTTCTTCTTTTCTAAGCTTAATGCGTGTATGTGCTTAGTTACCATGTGTATGAGCTGAGATTCTTAATTTATACTTGAGAGAGGTGAATTAAGAATAGACTCTTGAATTAAAAATATATGATGCAATGAAGTCTAGAGATAGTCATTGTATATGTGCAATCCATGTGAATATGACCTTGCGAGCGCATATACTACACTTGGATGCTTAAGCTAAATGGGTTTATTAATTTAGATTTGCATGGAGACATAGTAAATCACTTTAATAGGTACACCTATCATAACACTTGAGAAAGAGTGATAGATACTTTAGTGCATCCAATTGACAATGAGAGGAATGATGATTTACTCAATGCAATTCATCAATATAAGTGGATTTCCTAGGTGAAGTTAAATTCCTAAAATTTCATCCATTGATATTTCTTATTTTGCTTTTATAATTTGTCAACTTCATTGATTATTTAGATTTAGTTCTTATATCATCTAATAAATTTCATTCAATCAAATATTACTAATTTGTACAAGTTTGGTACTGAGTCTGTAACAACCTACTTCCTTATGGGAACAATACTCAACTTACCTCATCTATATTACTTATGATTGTGTATGCTTGCACGAGAGCTACCAGCAAGGATTTCGCAATGTGTTGCACCAATTGAGGATTAATTCAACTATAATTCTGCATGATTTGAAGATTTTCAAGTGGGCCAAACATTGAACAAGGGGTAAACAACCCAAATCAAGCCTAAATTGAAGTTAATTTTCAAGTTTGGATGATTAGATTGCAAAATCTATCCATGGAAAGCAATATGAGTTGATTTTCATTCTATTTAGTGTCTAATTGATGGGAAAATGATGAGTTTACATAAAGACTAAGTCATAATGGATGGTGGAGATCAAGAGATTGCAAGTTAAATTGAGAAGAATCAATTATGATCAAGTGCATGTTTGCAATCCTCATCCAATGAGGATTGTCCAAGTTAATGTTTAACTTGGTGGGAACGGTTTTTACATGGAATAAAATGGAGTCTGAGCAAGTTTTTAAAGGAGAACACATCCATAATATTTTGAGGAGAGTTTTGCAAGAGAAGTAAAGCAAGGGAGTAAGAGAGAAGGAAGAATCAAGTTCTACAACATTTCAAGTTTAATGAAGGGAGTTCCTTTTATTTTTATCATGAACTAATTTTCTTTTTCTAGGGTGATGATGTAGCCCTCATGGATATTCTATGTTAATTAAGGATTTTTGGTTAATCAATTCAATTTTATCTTATTTCATTCATTGTGTTTATTGCAATCATTTGATTTACTTAATTGTTTGATTACCAATTCTATGAATTAGATTGATTGTCTCAGACATGGTTATGATTGATGCCTTATGCTAAACAATGTAAGATCTCTCTTGAATGAATGAAGAGATGTTTATGGTAGATGCCTTATTCTAAACTATTCGATTTAGTTTATTATAGTTCATCTGATCTTAATGGATTTTCTACCTCAATTACACTACACGCCTTAGGTAATCGGATGTGTGAAAATACTTGATTTAAACCTGGATGCCTAATGGTAATAATCATATATTGTATAGAACAAACCCAAGATACAAATTGAGTCAAACATTCTGATGACATAGGATATCAGTGAGTGGTGCAATTGGATCCTTAGACTCTTGCATCCTGCAAAAGTTTCTCTTACATTACTCATTGTTTCAGTTATTCTTGAACTTTATAAGTTGATTTACATTTACTAAGTTTCCATCTCATCTTGTTGATTTAGGATTGTCTTAGTTTTAGCAATTAGATTTAATTGAATTAGTTTGATTAATTCTCTTTGTGATCGACCCTTGTTCTTGCATACTATATTGTTGTACACTCATGCACTTATGAGAAATTAGAATTTGACCATCAAGTTTTTGGTGTCATTGTCAGTGAATTGGTTTCAGATTAATTCAATTAATTTAATTACAATATTTTCCCTTTCTTTATTGTATTTTAGTTTTTTTTAGGTTTTTTAGTTGTTTAGTTTTTCTTTCTTTCTATTTTAGAGTTGTGAATGAATAGAAGATGATCACTGAATCTTGTGTTATTACCTTTTAATGATCGCATTAATGAGGTTGAAAAAGAGATAATGATCATAAGAGAAGAAGAAGAAGAAGAACAGATGAGAGAAAAAATGGAAAATAGGGTGGCTCAAGTTGATGGAGTTTGCACGCCCTACTATTAGGATATTGCCTTTATGCATTATTTTATATGATAATGCCAGGAACTATGAGTTGAAACATATACAATTTAAAATACTTTATTCTTTTCATGGTGTTGCATTAGAATATTCTTTAATTTTTATGCATGATTTTTATGTAACTATACAAATTTTTCCTTTGTAAGGATTTACAGAGGATCAACTGCATATGAGATGTTTTCCATACACTTTGAAGGATCATGACATTGGCTCTTGGTTTATTATTAGTAAATTTTATTCTCATGCTAAAATTATAGAACTAAGAGGTAAGATAGAAACTTTTAGTCAGATAGAAGGTGAGGCATTCCATGAGGCTTGGGAGAGATTTAAAGTACTAGTATTTAATGTTCTCACCATCATTATCTTTAGAGTTGCTAAATTAATTTTTCTATGATGGACTGATACAACCATGCCAAGCCATGGTTGATAATGCCACAAGAGGAGCAATGGGAGAGAAGACCCTTGTAACACCCAAGGTGTTAAAAATGAGGCAACTTTAGCAAAAGTTTTCTTGAATTGTCATGGGAGGTCAAAACGTATATAAATGTATTAAGTTGTGACATTGTTGTTATGAAATTCCATGTATGTATGATGATATGACTTTATACTTGTTAATTTGAGAAGATAATTGTTTATTTTAATGCATCTGTATTGATTATATTCATATGGGAAGAAAATTTTGAAATTAATTTGTGATTGAGCACCAAAGTATACTAAAAAGAAACTAAATATGAAAATAGTGTCACTTATATCTAATTTTTAGCATAGAAGTTGGATTATTTAGAAAATGTGATTAACATAAAAGTTGTAGCTCTTGAAATTGTATTTTGAAATCATCAATAATCACATGATTTGGACATAGTATGAGGAAGTTATGCCCAATTCACTAAAACTACTCCTGGTGGATAATTAAGGACGAAAATGACGAGATTAACTTGATAAATTTGAAGTTTTATGTATTATTTATGCAAAATAATTTTTGAGAATTTGTATGGAAGACCCTTTGATACAAATATATGATTATAATATAAAATTTGTAAATAATTTATTAATTTTTATGTGATATTTGAGGTTTAACTATTAAGTGGGTGAGTAATGACCCATAATTTAATTAAGGCTTGATATCATGAAAAACTAGATTTAATATCTAATTATTTGAGGGGATTAATTAGAAAATTTATGAAATTATGTAAGGATGATTATATGACACTTTAATTATATTTTTGAAGGCATTAATTGATAGAATAATGGAAATTTGTGGCTGCATGTATAAGACATGGCTGTGTACTGCTAGAACACCATAGAGGGAGAGGGATAAAATGCTCCATCACTCCTCTCCTCTCTCAATTCATCCCTTCTCCTCCTCCCCATGTCCAACCTCCATGGAAATGCATTCACGCCCCATTTATCATCAGAATTAAGCATGAAAATTTCCCTCTTTCATGTGAAAACACACCCACACATCAAATTCCTAAAAGCCCCCTTTAATTAGACATGAATAAGCAAGAGAAAAATCTATTTTCTCACCCAAAAAACTATTATGTTTATTGCATATGATTTTGATGACAACAAAATTTATTTTTGATTTTATCTATGATAATGATAATTCTAGTCTAGAAAGCTAAAATGAAGAAAAATATGCTTGACATGATAATCACCATTGCTATATCTTGTATGCAAGCATATTATTTACAATGATAAAAGATTCATTATGATTCATAGTGCATTAAAATGGTTAATAATGTGTTGAATCATAAATATGTCAAGTGCCTCATGGAGTCGTCAATTGAAAATATAACATGTGACTAAAGCATTTATCCATGCTTTACAACTTGAGAAAATCATGTGTGAATAAACACATTATGATAAGTGTGATTCATAGAAATCATTATGATCGATAGTAAATTAATCTTGCTTATCATATGTTGGATTATTGATGTACCTCTGTTTAAACATAAGCATGTAGTTATCATCTTAAGCCTTTACTTGATATAACATGTGAGTTTGAGAGGATGTATGAACACACCCTGATAAACATGCTTTATGCTTTTATCCATGTCTTACAACTTGAGAAAAGCATCATGGATAAACACATCTGAATAAGCATGCTTCATAGACACACTTGATTACATCTATTCTTGTTCAAAGCTCAATTCAGATTTTTATCCATGTTTGAAAGTTTATGAAAACTATATGGGTAAAAGTGTTTTGATTCATAATGAATAAATTCCAAGTTTCATAAATGGTGATGTACAGAAAAGTTAAGTGCAAAATGATAGTCATTTGTCATAGATGCCTGCGGATACCACCTGTCATTTACAAACAAAATACTTTTTCTGAAGGTACCGTCTGCTAGATCATAGCCACCTGCCAATATCACCTATTCGGCAGTCGCTTAGCGTAGCCATCTGCCATATCGCTTGTGAGTAGATAGCAAGATGGGTGTGAGAGTTTTTGCAAACATCTGACTATAGTCGCTTCATGCAGCCACCTGCCATATCGCCTGGCATACAGTCACTTAACATAGCCGCCTATGACTTATGCCTATCAACTTCCAATGTTCAAAAATCTAAATGTTGTAGGCTTTGAAATTGCTTCCCACTCTTAACAGTTATATTTTTCAAGGTCTATTTAAAAGGAAGTTAAGGGATGATTTGATTTTGAAGAAGCAAGAGGTTTGAGCTTGAAACCTTCTACAAATCCTTGCATCCCTAGGCCAAGAGCTTTAAACTTCAAATATCATCCAAGAGCTTCATTTTTTTGTATCTATTCAAGGCCTACTTCTTCCATATATCTAAGGGTGATTTTGTATGCTACAAAGAGTTACTCAAAGATCAAGTCCTCCCAAAGATCATCACGGAGATTGAGAGTTTTAAGTGATAAAGATGATTCGACCAACAAGAAACCCATTCAAATTCTCCATGTGTTTTCACTCCAAGAGCTACTAAGATTAAAGAGCTTCAATGCCACAATCAACACTACATCAAGGGAGTTCAAAATCACTATAATGTGCCTAATGTGTTATCATTTCATTTGTGCTTTAACAGTATATACTCATCAGTCTAGACAAAAGCATATTATTGTATACAGAAATACCTAGAAAGGTAGAGTTTTTGGTAAGCTCATAAAACTAGAGTTATGCCCCCCTAGAGCTGGAATCCAGAAGAGTGTTGGGGATACTAGTTTATACCCCCTGGAGCTGGAATCTAGAAGTGTCCGGGACACTTATTTACACCCCCTAGAGCTGGAATCTAGAAGAGTGTTGGGGAGACTATTGTATTTTCATTGTACGAAGTATAGTGGAACCTAAGGCACAATGAGTATGTGCTCTTGGAAGAGTGGATGTAGGGACAAAGTTTTGAACCACTATAAAAATCATATTGTTTGTGTGTATGCAAATTGTGATTGCTTTACTCTCCTTACACCTTACTGCTTTATTATTTATTTCATAATGCATAACACATAAGCATGAAAAGAGGGAAGATAATCTTATAGGGGTTGAGCAAAAAATTTTTATAAACTCAATTCACCCCTCCCCTCTTGGGTTAAGCCACCCTACGGGAACCAACAAAACCCATTTTATAGCAGCTGATGGCAAGAATCTTAAGGAATATTTGTTTTGTGGTAGAAGCAACCCAAAATTTTTATGGTAAGTGTTGTTTACAACAAATTTCACAAATTTTGTTTTGTTAGGGTTAAGATGCAAAATGTGGGGGCTGTTGGGGGGGGGGGGGGGGTTACGTTGTGTGCTTCTGGTTAGGTTT